>RJWK010022690.1:0-29685 GCA_004363435.1 Platanista minor | reverse complement strand
ATGATTTCAGTTTTCTTAAATTTACTGAGGCTTGATTTGTGACCCAAGATGTGATCTATCCTGGAGAATGTTCCATGCACACTTGAGAAGAAAGTGTAATCTGCTGTTTTTGGATGGAATGTCCTATAAATATCAATTAAATCTATCTGGTCTATTGTGTCATTTAAAGCTTGTGTTTCCTTATTAATTTTCTGTTTGGATGATCTGTCCTTTGGTGTAAGTCAGGTGTTAAAGTCCCCCACTATTATTGTGTTACTGTTGATTTCCTCTTTTATAGCTGTTGTCAGTTGCCTTATGTATTGAGGTGCTTCTATGTTGGGTGCATATATATTTACAATTGTTATATCTTCTTCTTGGATTGATCCCTTGATCATTATGTAGTGTCCTTCTTTCTCTCTTGTAACATTCTTTATTTTAAAGTCTATTTTATCTGATATGTGTATTGCTACTCCAGCTTTCTTTTGATTTCCATTTGCATGGAATATCTTTTTTCATCCCCTGACTTTCAGTCTGAATGTGTCCCTAGGTCTGACATGTGTCTGTTGTAGACAGCATAAATATGGGTCTTGTTTTTGTGTGCATTCAGCACGCGTGTGTCTTTTGGTTGGAGCATTTAATCCATTCACATTTAAGGTAATTACTGATATGTATGTTCCTATGACCATTTCCTTAATTGTTTTGGGTTTGTTTTTGTAGGTCCTTTTCTTCTCTTGTGTTTCCCACTTAGAGAATTTCCTTTAGCATTTGTTGTAGAGCTGGTTTGGTGGTGCTGATTCTCTTAGCTTTTGCTTGTCTGTAAAGCTTTTGATTTCTCCATCGAATCTGAATGAGATCCTTGCCTGGTAGAGTCATCTTGGCTTTAGGTTCTTCCCTTTCAACACTTTAAGTATATCATGCCACTCCCTTCTGGCTTGTAGAGTTTCTGCTGAGAAATCAGCTGTTAACCTTATGGGAGTACGCTTGTATGTTATTTGTCATTTTTCCCTTGTTGCTTTCAATAATTTTTCTTTGTCTTTAATTTTTGCCAATTTGATTCCTATGTGTCTCGGCGTGTTTCTCCTCGGGTTTATCCTATATGGGACTCTCTGCACTTCCTGGACTTGGGTAGCTATTTCCTTTCCCATGTTAGGGAAGTTTTCGACTATAATCCCTTCAAATATTTTCTTGGGTCCTTTCTCTCTCTCTTTTCCTTCTGGGACCCCTATAATGTGAATGTTGTTGCGCTTAATGTTGTCCCAGAAGTCTCTTAGGCTGTCTTCATTTCTTTTCATTCTTTTTTTAAATTCTGTTCCGCAGCAGTAAATTCCACCATTCTGTCTTTCAGGTCACTTATCCGTTCTTCTGCCTTAGTTATTCTGCTATTGATTCCTTCTAGTGTATTTTTCATTTCAATTATTGTGTCGTTCATCTCTGTTTGTTTGTTCTTTAATTCTTCTAGGTCTTTTTTAAACACTTCTTGCATCTTCTCGATCTTTGCCCCCATTCTTTTTCCGAGGTCCTGGATCATCTTCACTATCATTCTGAATTCTTTTTCTGGAAGGTTGACTATATCCACTTCATTGAGTTGATTTTCTGGGGTTTTATCTTGTTCCTTCATCTGGTACATAGCCCTCTGCCTTTTTATCTTGTCTATCTTTGTGTGAATGTGGTTTTTGTTCCACAGGCTGCAGGACTGTAGTTCTTCTTGCTTCTGCTCTCTGCCCTCTGGTGGAAGAGGCTCTCTAAGAGGCTTGTGCAAGTTTCCTGATGGGAGGGGCTGGTGGTGGGTAGAGCTGGTTGTTGCTTTGGTGGGCAGAGCTTAGTAAAAGTTAATCCACTTGTCTGCTGATGGGTGGGGCTTGCTTCCCTCCTTGTTGGTTGTTTGGCCTGAGGTGACCCAACACTGGAGCCACCTGGGCTCTTTCGGGGGGCTAATGGCAGACTCTGGGAGGTCTCACACCACGGAGTACTTCCCCGAACTTCTGCTGCCAGTGTCCTTGTCCTCACAGTGAGACACAGCCACCTCCCGCCTCTGCAGGAGAACCTCCAACACTAGCAGGTAGATCTGATTCAGTCTCCTATGTGGTCACTGCTCCTCTTCCCTGGGTCCCGATGCGCACACTACTTTGTGTGTGCCCACCAAGAGTGGAGTGTCTGTTTCCCCCAGTCCTGTCAAAATCCTGTAATCAAATCCCGTTAGCCTTCAAAGTCTGATTCTCTAGGAATTCCTCCTCTCGTTGCTGGACCCCCAGATTGGGAAGCCTGACATGGGGCTCAGAACCTTCACTCCAGTGGGTGGACTTCTGTGGTGGAAGTGTTCTCCAGTTTGTGAGTCACCCACCCAGCAGTTATGGGATTTGATTTTATTGTGTTTGCGCCCCTCTGGCCATCTCACTGTGGCTTCTCCTTTGTCTTTGGGTGTGGGGTATCTTTTCTGGTGAGTTCAGTGTCTTCCTGTAGATGATTGTTCAGCAGTTAGTTGTGATTCTGGTGTTCTTGCAAGAGGGAGTGAGAGCACATCCTTCTACTCTGCCATCTTGAACCAATCCTTATTTTCGTGTGTTGAACCATCCCTGTATCCCGGGAATCAATCCCTCTTGGTCATGGTGTTTAATCCTTTTAAAGTGCTGTTGAATTCATTTTATTAGTATTTTATTGAGGATATTTGCATGAGTTTTCATCAGGGATATTGGTCTGTAGTCTTCTTTTCTTATAGTATCTTTGTCTGGTTTTGTTATGAGAGTAATGTTGGCCTCATACAATAAGTTTGGAAGTGTTCCCTCCTTTTCATTTTTTTGGAAGAGTTTGAGAAGGATTGGCATTAATTCTTTTGAAATGTGTGATAGAATTGTACAGTGAAGTCATCTCTGCCTGCACTCTACTATGTTAGGAGATTTTTGATTGCTGATTCAATCTCTCCTTAGTAGTTATATGTTCTGAGTGTTTATTTCTTCTTGATTCAGTCCTTTTTTTGGCCATGCTGTGTGGCATATGGGATCTTAGTTCCCCAACCAGGGGTCGAACCTGTGCCGCCTGCAGTGGGAGCACGCAGTCTTAACGACTGCATCACCAGAGAAGTCCTTAATTCAGTCTTGGTAGGTGTATATGTCTAGGAGTTTGTCAATTTCTTCTAGTTTATCTAATTTGTTGGTGTGTAATAGTTCATAGCAGTCTCTTATAGTCCTTCATTTTCTTATATCTTTTTTTGAAAATTTCTAAGTTGTAATCTCACCCTTAGTGCAAGAGTGCTTCTGTCACTTTTGTATATTTTATGGTAATTTATAATTTAAAAAATATATACATATTTTTATAGATATATAAAATTATTAGTAATTTTTATGGTACTATTAGCAATCTTCTTGGTACTACTCTATTACTTTTTCTACCTATCAAGGACATTTGTAAATTTGTCTTTTGTCTAATGGAATGGATTATAACTTTATAATTAAGGAACCACAGGGTTTTAGAAGAAGTATACCAGCTTGTATGGAAAGGGACAGAAACAGCATAAAATGAAAAGAAGTCTTTAGACTCCCCATATTCTATGGACAGGAAATGACTGAGAAATCTGCTCAGCCGCAAACACAGGCTCCTTTTTTTGTAAACAAGAAAGGATGAGTTGGAGGGCAGGTCAAGAGCCCAAATATGTAACTCAGAGCCTCAGCGAACAAACCCTTAGGGAGTAGGACTGAGCCCTAATCAAGGAACTGGCCCATATGCCTGAACGGGCTTCAGAATCCCTACACACTAATGATCATTTTATGCTTCTGCTTTCTCCTCTTTCAAACAGTAATGTATATAGCGGTTATCTTTTGCCTGTTCCATCATTGTCTATTGAGAATGGGGAAAAATAATTCATTCATTTCTTCAAATTGAGAGGAACAGTTCTCAAGAAGCTATATCCAAGAGACCACACTAGACCTGAATGTAGATGATGAGATCTTAGAGTTTGCATTGGTCTCAAAGTCTGATGGGATGAGGCTTGGAAATCTTGGAGAGAAGTGTGATTTGTATGTGATAGGGGTGGAAATTGTAGCCAGAGAGTAGACCATTGACTACAACAATTCACATCTGTCCCACTTGCAAACTATACTCACTTCTCTCTCCAAGCGCCCAAAAGCCTCATCCTATTAGACTTTGATTAAATTTTCCAGAGATGGTGATAACAACTCTCCCATCTCATAAGCTCTTCTTATCATGTGACATTATCAATGTGCCTGTACAGTGGTAGAGTCTGTGTCTTCTTTCCTTGAACATGATTGAGCCTTTGTGACTGCCTTGACCAGTAGAATAAGGCTGAAATGATGATATGTGGCTTCTGAGGCTATATGTCATAAAATTCCATGCTTCTGCCTTGCTCTCTTTCATTGCTCATTCTTGAAACCCAGCTACTTTTCTGTGAAATTAAGCCTGAGGAGAAGTCATGTGAAGAGGAATTGAGGTCCACAGCCCACGGTTCTGGCTGAGCTCATAATAGTCAGCAACAGCTTGCTAGCCAGTGAATGAGCCATCTTTAAAGTGGAACCTTCACCCTCCAGTCGAAATGCTCCACTAATGCAATGTGGACCAGAGATGAGCTTGCAGACATATGGACAATATAAATGATTCTTGTTATTTTAGGCCATTAGGTGTTGGTGTGCTTTGCTACATACACAGTGATAGATGCTTGGAACACACCCCCATCTGTTTCTATGGCATTAACTACACTGATTCTCAGATTTGAATTTTCAGGTCAGATGTTTCTTCGGAGTTCCTGTCCCATATATTTAACTACTAACTAGATGTCTTTCTCCTAAGCTCTATATGTCCGACATTAATGTGTTATTCTTTACCATCTGTTCTTGCTCCATTATCTTGGTTAATTTATTGTCCAGTCATTCATGGCAGAAACCTGGAAAACCATTCTCAACTCCTACATCTCTCTGCATCTAATTTTAGATCTTAAATATCTTTTGAATTCTTCATTCTAACAGCCAGCCCTTTAATCCAGGTTCTCCCTCTCTCTCATGTACTATTTTAGCAATAGCAACTGATCTGGTCTATATTGTATCCCTGTACTTCACTCTCTTTAAGTTTATGCTCTCTGTTGCTTGCAGAGTGATAGGTTTTATTTATATATATATATATATATATATATATATATATATTTTTTTTTTTTTTTTTATTTTATTTACTTATTTATAAAACATCTTTATTGAGATATAGTTCACATATCATTTAATTCACCCATTTAAATTGTAAGATTCATTGGTTTTTAGTATATGTTTCTTTGTTTCTGTTCTTTGGTTTTTTTTGTCCACATGGTATGTGGGATCTTAGTTCCTCAGAGTCTTAACCACTGGACCACCAGGGAAGTCCCTTTTTTCTTTTTTTTTTAAATAGAGTGATATATTTTAAATACACATATATGATCTTGTTACAATAATTTTTGCAGTTCCTAACTGACTTCCAATTATTTACAGAATAAAGCCCTACTTTCTTAGGAGGATATATATAGTTTTTGATGATTTGGCCCCTTGCCAGATCTCCAGCCTTACTGCCTGTTCCCCCTTTTTTAATACTAAATTTCTTATAGTTCTCCAAATACACAAAGAAGAAACCAGGCTTTTCTACTCCTTCAGGCTGTTATACCCATTCAGGTTTTGGCATAATTCAGCTCTGTGTTGTTGTAGCACTGAGGTTCCCACCTTCTCGCTGGCTGTTGGCTGGTGTTGCTCTTACCTCCTACAGGCTGTTCTCAGATCCTGACCACGTGGCCCCCTCAAAAATTTTCAGCTTTCTCCCTCAAAGCCAGCAGACAATCTCACTCCATTGTGCTATGACAGTCTTACATGGTGTGACCTAATCAAGGAAATGACTAAGCTATAAGTATCACCCACACTCAAGGAATTGGAATTATACAAAATGTGTACACCAGGAATCTTGGGGACCATCTTAGAATTCTGCTTACCATAGGTAAATATAGATTTCTTTGTGAAAACTTTTAAGATTAAAAAAACCCTCAATAATTAGAAAATTTACAAGAATGCATCTTCCCATGTATCTGCGTTTATCCATCCACTATGCTGGTTACTCGGTGGGCTCTTTCAGTCTGGCAGCTCATGCTTCTTCAGTTGTGGGAAACTTGTGTGTGTATTTCAGTGATGATTTCTTCCCTTCTGTTTTCTCCCTTCTCTCTTTCTGGGACTCCTATTTGAATGTTGGACCTCTTGAACTAGTCCCTCAATTTTATGTCTTCTCTTATCCATCTGTCATTTGCTATACTTTCTGGCAGATTTATTCAACTTTATTTTTCATTTCTTTATGGATAGTTTATCTTCCCATCTTTCTGAGCTTGTCAGTGGTGGTTTTCTGAACCTTCTTCTGAATAGTCTGTTTCCTCCACCTTACTTGTTTTTCTGTTTGTTCTGGTCTCTGTCTTTCATGTTGGAGGCTTTCCTTAGATGCTTGTTACTCCTTGTTCGTGATTTAGAACATGAAACTAAAAAAGCTGATTGGAAATTCTGAGGCTGTAGATCAGACTTGTTAACTCTGAGCTCCATAGGGTGATTGGATCTGGGCTGCTTTCTAGTGAACCTCAATGCCAGTAGCTTTAGACTTTTTCTTGTGGTTACTCAAGATCCCCAGAAAAGGAACTTCCAGTTTTCTGCTGGTGTACAGAAGTCTGGCTGCTAGCATACTGGAAACTGAGTGGGAAAGGTCTAAAAGGAATCTCAGCATTTGGGTGCTTAATCCCCCTGCTTTGGGTATGTTATTCGCACTCTCAGCTCTTCCTGCAGTCCGGCCAGATTTCTTCTGGTGTGAGGGAGGGACCTAAGTTCCTGGAGTTGGGGAGGGGAATCTAGGGATCTAATGCTTCCCCAAAGGTTTTTCCTATTCCTCCTTATTTTGGAGCCTTCCTGCCATTCCCCTTCCAATATTTCTCTCCCAGTTCCAGAGACGCCAGGCAGTGACAGTTCCTGAGCAATTTTAGGATTCTGCAGTTAAAGTGAAATTGTCTCTTAGCTTTTCCTCTCTCATGGCTTTAGGGTTTTGTTCTCCAGCTTCCAAAATTTTGCTGCCTTTTCTCTTTTCCTTTCTTCACATATGTATGTTTATCTCTTCTGAAAAATCCTACTGCTGTAGTTGTGCTGGGATTTCTGGAGGGGGTGAAATTAGATGTGTATATTCAAGCTGATGTCAACTCAGATGTTCCTTACTGTTCTGTAATATGTCATTATATGTTAAATTCTTATGTGGAAGAATTTGTTCCTTAGTTATCTGTTCGGTTTTGTTTCAAATATCTAGCTCTTTATTTATCAGTACCACAGGCTTTTTATTGTTTTTTTTTGTTTGTTTCTTTATAATATCCTTATTCTTTATGGTTGTAAATTTCTGTTTAACTCCTTGTAAAATGTGTTAGTTTCATAATGCTTAAACTATATAGGTACACTGGGAGCATTAAACTTAGAAAATCATGAGACCATTTCTGTTAATGTTAATGGATTTATTTCACAGACTTGTTTTTTCACTCGTCTTTATTGATAAGAATTAGCAGGGTTTAAATTAAATCCAAATGTTGGAACATTATTATCACATAGTAAAGACGTTTTGTTCTTTTTCTAAATGAAGACTGAAGTTGCTGAAGATCCTCAACAAGTTTCAACTGTTCATCTTCAACTAGGATTACCACTGGTTTTTATTGTTAGTCAACAAGCTACGTATGAAGCTGATAGAACAACTGCAGAATGGGTTGCTTGGCGTCTTCTGGGAAAAGCAGGAGTTCTGCTCTTGTTAAGGTATTTTAAACATAAAGTAGTCACTCTACTGTATTTAGCAGAACACTTATATTTTTCTTATATGGCAATCTGTTCACTTATAAATAAAATCAGATCTCTAATGGACTCTAATATAGTTAAAACCAGTTGCTGAGCTAAAGTCTTTAATTATCAGCTTGATTAATATTTAGACCTTTAAACTTTGCTAAATGAAGCTGTAGATTAAGACAGAGGGTAGAAAATCTGATCTGTATTTATGTGTAAAATTTCTCAGGCTCACTAAATTGTAATCTTTCTTCATAAACATTTTTTAGTATAAGAACTTACAGCTCTGTTTTAGATTGACATCCTGGATGACTATTATTCTTGAGATTAACAACATAAAACATTTATTTCCATTTTGAAAAAGGGACTCTTTGGAAGTGGACATTCCTCAGAATGCTAATGTGGTCTTCAAAAGAGCAGAAGAGGTTAGTAATTTTCTATATTGGTCTACAGTGTCTGCTTATTTAATACACGCGGTCCTAAAGTAGCGTACACTTATTATGGGAAAATTCTGTGAATTGCCACTATTCAAAGATAATCGCTGTTAACAGTTTGGTGTGTTTTATTTCATCTGTTACTCTGTCTCTCCGTGTGTGTGTGTGTGTGTGTGTGTGTGTGTGTGTGTGTGTGTGTGTTTATTTAAATATATATGTATTCTTTATTAATTTTTTTTGAATGCCAAGTGTCTTCTGTACTCTTTTATTATCGTCATAGTCTTTGCATCAAGATACATAGCAATGATAGCAGGTTTCTTTTTAAAGCTTAGTATTAAATATTAAATATCTTTCCCCACTTTAATTTTACATTACTCTACCAAGAAAAAAATTTAAAACTCAAGTTATCTGAAGCCTGGACATACTTCCATGATTAGCCGGGCTGTGTAAAAGTTGGTGGCTTTGTTCTTCCTGCTGTGTGAGCAGGTCCAGGCCCTAGAAAGATGGACGAGGTTATCATTGTTTTTCAAAAGTGTGCTACAAAAACGGATGGCCTGTTATAAGCCAGGTTACAAAGTCAAGGCGGGGGTGAGGGAGGGACAGTTTCTTCTAGAAACAGGATTTCTGAAGAGTCCCAGTCCATCATTTTTCCCCAGAATGGTTGGAGGGGGGGTGGGTAAAATCTCAACATGAGTTTCAAAGCCCCATCTCTGTGAGGGGACAGTAGTTGCCTTACTAAGCAGGGCGCGGCTCAGCGGTGGGGCGGCCACGTCTGCCCATCCCCACTGCTCTCAGCGAGGGAACGGAGAGTTTATTGCCCAGTGAGTGTGAAGTGGGCTGAAGCTCGGTTGGTACTGAATTCTCTAAGAGGTTTCTTCTAGGAACAGACAACTCAGACTCTTCCTCTCACTTCAGCAAAGAAGTTATTTTAAAAGCACTTGGGAAGTTCCTCCTGCACCCTTGCAGGGCAGCTCAGAGGAGGGAGTTGTCAGTACAGCCCCCTTCCAGGCCATATCGGAACTCCTGAAAGTTGGAGACCCCGTAGAAGTGGACGAAGGCAGCTGCCACCACCAGGACGTGGAAGGTCTGACGAGACTAGAACCATGTGTCGGATTTTCCAGGGAAGAAGCGCTCAGGAACCCACGTGGCGTAAAGGCCAGCTCTGGTGATGTACATCACAGCCATGAGGAAGAACCAGCCCATCTGGCCCACCGCGGTGGCCTTGACGAAGCGCTCCACGATTGTAAAGTGCATGGTGGGCGTGGCGCCACTCAAGCCAAGCCCCAGGAACACCCCTCCTCTTGTCTGCCGGTGCTTAGGAGTGGCAAACTGGTGCCACTGCACCACAATGATGGCAGAGATGCCCACGCTGGAGAGGTAGATGAGCCGTGGCTGTGGGGAGCAGTAGAAGGAGTAACAGAGCCAGGGGACAAAGCTCCCTGTAATCAGCAGGGCAATCAACCCCTGAGTATTCCAGCTGGGAAAAGGTCCGAGAGACCTTCTCTGAGTGATAATAGTGTGAAAGAGCCAGGAGAAGCTGAGGCAGAGCACTGCGCCCAGGAAGAACATCCCAAGCACCACCTTCTCCTGAGGGGGGGGCCATGAAGTACATGTTTGGTCTGAGCATGGTCAGGATTCCCAGAAAGAGAAACAGCAAAAAACCAAGCAGGTGGGTCCAGATGTTGCCGGTCTCTGTGTGGATGCGGAAGATGCTCTTGAAGCAGGCCCGGAAGGAGGGCATGGGCGGCCTGTGGCCGTGCAGCAGGTAGTCGTTGTCCTTCAGCCAGTCGGGGAGCACGTCGTGCGGGATGACCCTCCAGCGCCCCTCCCAGACCTTATGCACAAACTCCTCCATCTTACCCATTGGCATGCTGGGCTTGCAAGGGAAGTGTCAGCACCCGCCCCTCCTCCTCCTCCTCTTCCTGAGGCACTGGGCGTGCCTGCGCCTCTTCAGCTTTGGTTGGGCTGGTGACGCCCTGCTTGCCTAGCTCCTCTAGCAGGGCGCCCAGCTCAGCCAGCTCCGCTGTGTCAGCCTGCCTGTTCCCGACAGGAGCCCCATTGCCCTGGGCCACCACGGGTTCTTTGTAGGAAGACATCTGGCTGGTACCTCAATGCCCTGTGGCTTCAGCTTGAGGAAAGGGTGGGGTCTCTCGGGCCCAGGGAGCAGAGAGTTCCCTGTGATGGAAGACAGGCCAGCGGCGGGCTCTGCTCAGGGCCACGGACCCCGCGCTACATCCTGTGGCACTGGAGGTGGCCTGTGGCCGAGCGGCGCGAATCTTCTGCCTATATATATATTGTAAAGAAATTTAGGATCATGCTGTACATCCTGCTTTTCATGTACAGTTATATTTCATTACTTGCTATTGTGCTGTGATGCCTGCCTTTGGACAATGTTTTGGACATCACCGATTCTTTCCTTTTGCTAAATTTCTGGAAGTAGGTTTTATTAAAGGAAATGGGAATTTTTAAGAATTTTAAAATACATTGTCAAATTCCCCTCCAGAAGGGTTATACTTTTACCAGCAGGGTTTGGAATTTCTTGTTTCTCATACATCTTTGCCAGTACTGACCAGTAATCTTAAAAAAAAAAATCATTTCTATACACAAAAGAAGTTTCAGTATTAATTTGCATGTCTTTGATAACTTTGACTAGTTAGGTCATTTGTATTTCCTCTGTAAATTTCTGTTAATGTCCCTTTTTCCTTAAATTTTTCTTAATTAAGAACTCTTTAATTCTGAACATCTTGTAAATATTATATACATATGCTAAAAAATTATTGATATGTTTGTTTATGAACTGCCAGACAGTTTAAACTTAAATTCTCTTGCATAAGTCTATGATAGGAATACTGGGTTAAAGAGTCAGAAGACTTGGATTCTGTTCCTGCTAGTTCTGGGTCCAGATAACTGAATTAACTTCTTCAAGCTCAGATTTCTCATTTGTGAAATAGTCATAAAACCTCCCCTTCTAACTTGCAAGAAATTTTATAAGACCAAATGGGAAAATACTTTGAGAACTGTAGTATTGTTCAAATGTGTACACTGTGGGGCTAGTATGCTTTGCTTTTTGACCAGGTAATGGAAAGAATACTTTCTGAAGCTATTTTTTTTACTATTAGGTAAAGACCCCTAATTAGGAAATCACTTTATTTGTTATCGGGAAATAGGTTTTATAGAAGAATTAAAGTTCATGCTGTTGTCCCAGTGCATATAAAAGTTATATATACAGTATACTGTAGTCTAGTAAGTGTGCCATAGCATTATGTCTAAAAAAACAGTGTATATGCTTTAATGAAAAAATTCCTTATTGCTAAAAAATGCTAACCATCATCTGAGCCTTCAGTGAGTTGTTATCTTTTTGCTTGTGAAGGGTCCCGCCTTGATGTTGATGTGGCTGCTGACCAACCAGGGCAGTGGCTGCGGCAGTTTCTTAAGATCAGACGACAGTGAAGTTTGCCCCGTTGATCGACTCTTCCTTTCATGAATGATTTCTCTGCAGTATGCTACAGAGCAATGCTGCTTGGTGGAATTTTACCCAGAGTAGAACGTCTTTCACAATTGGAATCAATTCTCTCAGACCCTGCTGCTGCTTTATCAACTTAGTTTTTGTAATATTCTCAATCCTTTGTTGTCGTTTCAACAGTCTTCACAGCATCTTCACCAGGAGTGGATTCCATCTCAAGAAACCACTTTCTTTGCTCATCCATAAGAAGTAACTCCTCATCCCTTCAAATTTTATCATGAGGTTGCAGCAGGGATAATTTACTAAAATAATCCAGTGGCCTAAAATTTCATGTTTTAAAAATGTTTTGGTTGAGGCTTAGTGAAAGAAATTTTAATGGAATAATTTCAATGGACTAGAATTTGGTATTCTTAAAATACCTAGGGGCAGATAGTATTTTTATGTTTATGCCTAAACAGGCAATTAAACTTTTTAGTGGATTTCTTTTAGAGGAAGTATTATTTTGAATATTTCTGTAGAATACAAAATAATTTTGTCTCTGTTTGCAATAAAATTATACATATTTTGATACCTAATTGTATTGAGGTAATTGTGACAAGAAGCAAGCGAGACTTTCAGTTCTTTTTTGCCCTCTTTTTCAGTAGCACACACTATCTTTCTATAACGTATACTTTGGATCGTGGAGTTAATTTACCTTTTTAAAAAAATATTAAAATTGAAGTTCAGAGGTTTAGTTTCATTTCATTTTAGTGTCAAACAAGTAAAACATTTTTATAGTAAAATGCTTTGTTATATTTTCATCATATCTTTTAAAATTAATGTATTTCTAGGGAGTACCAGTGGAATTTTTGGTGTTAAATAATATTGATTTAATCGTATCCCGTGTGGAAAGTAATATGCACATTGAGGAAATGCACAAAGATGAAGACAATGACATTGAAGGTCCAGATATGGGTAATATGTTTTTTTGATGATCATGCTCCCCTCCCATTTATTTATGCCCAGCATCCTTAAGGTCAGTGAAATTTCAGTGAATTAACTGTCACATTCAAGAATATGAAGAGGCCTGAAGAAATTAATTTTGAATTTCATTTTAGCAAGTTGATGAGGTATAAAGATGTAAGGATGCTCTATTTTGTTTAGTGTGATACCTTTCATTGTTACATGTCAGGCTTCTAGCTTTCCACAAGTGTGCCTTTATCCTCCACATCAGTTCTTTCAGCCCTACTGGTCTACTCCATGTTTAAAAAGGACCCAGGAGCCACAGTATGATATTTTATTTTTATTATTCCTATTAGGATATGAAATTCTGATAAATATAGTTGTATTTGTAGTTGTAAATGAATCCGATTTTTAACAGTATAGGGAGTAAATTTTGATAACATTTTAATAATTCTTTTTAACATGTTATTTCTGTTTTTCTTTTTATTGCTCTTATTGCTTACATTTTTGAAGTATTCTGTAGTTTTCAAGGCTATTTCCCACACATCATCTACTTTGACAGCTGTCCTCTGAGTTAGCTGAGGTCACCTTCATTTTGTAGAGGAAAAAAAATCTGTGTTTTAGCTCAGTTAAGTGATCTGCCCAATGTCACACAAATGGCATGTGGAACATTCTGACTTGAAATCTTACTTGTGATCATTATCATTCCTAGTACTTCTTTTATAACATCAGTCCTATTCTGAAATTGCTTGTTTACTTTTCTCTCTTCTCTATTGGTCTATAAAATTTCTAAGGCAGGGATTATGTCTTGTGCATTCTTGTATCCCATTTAGCAAATACTTGAATTTTTATATAGTACTATTATCATGAGTCTCATTTAGTAAATACTTGTTAAAAAATTTATTTATTTATTTATTTATTTATTTTTGGCTGTGTTGGGTCTTTGTTGCTGTGCATGGGCTTTCTCTAGTTGTGGTGAGCAGGAGCTACTCTTCGTTGCAGTGCGTGGGTTTCTCATTGTGGTGGCTTCTCTTGTTGTGGACCATGGGTTCTAGGTGTGCAGGCTCAGTAGTTGTGGCTCACAGGCTCTAGAGCACAGGCTCAGTAGTTGTGGCGCATGGGCTTAGTTGCTCCACGGCATGTGGGATCTTCCTGGACCAGGGATTGAACCCGTGTCCCCTGCTTTGGCAGGTGGATTCTTAACCACTGCGCCACCAGGGAAGTCCCATAAATACTTTTTATATAGTCCTATTATCATGAGTCCCAAGGTGGAAGTAATTTACATATTGTTTTCATGAGGTCCCTTTATTATGAGGATCAACATCTATATTATAAATTTAATAAGGGCTCTGAGCTTTAACTGTTACCGGTGACCAGCTTCTTGGTTTGAGCACTGCTCTAGTTTTTTTCTGATATACAGAGGTTAGAATTGCTTGTGATTTAAGCCAGAGTTCTTCTCCATAGCATCATCATTGTATAGGCAGCTCTGTGTTCTACTCTCTTGCTCCCTGCTTTATTCCTATCATGGTTCATATATTCTTCAGAGTCAGAGGAATCATCCATCAATTTAATAAGATTCCTGTCTTCAGTGGTAGTTGCCTGTTTCAAAATTTCATTGTTGCCATGTCCCCTGTTTTACTTCCTGATTCTCTGGCTTTTGTTTGCCCTCTGGTGCTGGCTTCTCTTTTTTTCTAACTCTCCCCTATCTTCTCTCCTCAGCCCAGTTCTCGTGTTTCTTTTACAGCTCTCTTTTTTCGCTTTGTAGTGGAAATTTTTGTTTTGTTTTGTTTTTTGGGGTTTTTTTTTTTTTTTTGGTCTTAACTTCCTATGTTTGTAATCCATATTGACCCATAATATAGTTTGATGTCGTGCCCATATACACAGTTTCCCTCTCAATTTCATTTCATTCGCATTTATATGAGACATGGATGAGGGTTTGGAAAAAGTTTGTTACCATGTAAGAGCAGAATATAAAGAAAAATGTCCTTCAAAGGAAATGGGCACAAGATGAATCAGAATTAAATGGACTGAGGTCTCCAAAAGGAGAGTATGAAAAAAAATAACAAACATGTGTGGCTAAAAAGAGAGACTGTGTGTGTATATATATATATACACACTATATATATAAATGTATATATATATATATATATATATATATATAATATATATATATATATATGAATTGGTGAAAGTTTGAGCTGAGGAATAAATAAATTTATAAATTATAAATTTATAAATGAGGGTGGCTTATTAAGAGAATGGGGAAGCAAGAAGGAGGTGTTGGACAAGATAAGAGAAGAAAGGATGGATTGGGAAATAAGAATGGACTGGCAGGAAAATGAAAATACACGAATAATAAGAAAAAAATACAGTAAATGAGAAAATTGGCCTTTATTAATTTTGGTATTGAGGGCATAACTTTTAGTGTCATAGAATGGGGTATTTAAAAGTACCTTAAAATTAATAGTCGAACTCTTATGTTTCACAGGTTTGAATATTGAGACACAGAGTTATCTAATTGACTAGAGTTACACAGCTAAAAATTGCCAATATGGTACTGAAATCCAGACCTAGTATTTTATTTTATAGTATTAGCAATCATATGGAAAATAATGATTTAGTTTTCTGAATGCATTGCCTTTCTCACTTCCTCCCTTCCTTTCTTTTTAATATGTTGTTACAGAGAATTAAAAACTTACCATGAAGTAGACGGCATAATAGAACAAATCTCCAGGTACCCATTACCTGGCCTCGCCCAGCCACCATCAGTTTATGGCTAATCCTATTCCAATCACTGTCCTCCCTTTATTATTTTGCAGCAAATTCCAAACATACAAATTCATCCACAAATACTTCCCTGTGTATTTCAGAAATGTAAGGATTCTCCTTTTAAAATTAACATAATTAATGCTATTACTACATCTACAAAGTTAACAATAATTCTTAATATCAGAGAGTCAGTGTTCAGATTTCAACTTCATCATGATTTTTCATGCCACTGTTGCTTTGTACTTGCTGTTCCTTTTACTCCATATTCCGCTACCGCCTGCCTAAGTTTTATTTTTCTTTTAATGTTCAGCTTGTGTCAACTCTTCTAGGAAGCTTGTCTCTCTTATCAAGTTAGATGTCCCTCCAGTGTTACCATACAATCTATATAAATTCCAATAGGATATTTGTGAATTCATAATGTGTTTATTTTTTTACCACATACTTTGATGGATGGATGGATGGATGGGTGGGTGGATGGGGTCTATCTGTCTATCTTAATGAAAAGTGTTTGTTTTTAAAGATTTAATTGACATGTAACATGTTAATTTTAGTTGTACACCATAATGATTCAATATTTCTATATATTGTGGTTAATTAAAGTTTTTTACATATTCAGAATCCACCCTTAACTCAATACACTTAGAATAAAATCCAAAATTCTTGGCTTATATGGCCTCTTATAATCCAGCTACTGTCTAGCCTAGAGTTTTCTCATGTTATTTCTTCAGGCCATCTTGTTTTAGTCAAATTTGCCTTCCCTCAGTACCTAGAATATGCTTAGCTCTTATTTCTCAGAGCTTTGCATGTGTTTTCCCTTTGCCTAAAACATCCTTTTATTGATCCTCTATCTGGTGGACTTTGGATCTCCCAATCTAAATCTCCCTGTTAAAATCTCTCACTGTGTATTTTACCTTTCCTCTTAAACTGATCACATTTATAGTTATATATTTATTTAGTGATCAGTTTATTGACTGACTTTTCCATAGATAGAGGCTCTATGTGGTCAGGTACTATGTCTGCTTTGTTTACCACTTTCCTTAGTGTCTGTCATAATGCTTGGCATGTAGTAGAAGCTAAAGAAACACTGTCAAATATGTATGGTAGGACTTTTTTGGCTTATAAGTTAATATGTTGATTAGAAATAAAAGAGCAATATTTATATTATTTCTTGACAAGTTTAACGCCTTTTGGAATTGACTAAAACTTGATAATTTCTGGGTCAGGAAGCATCTGAGAGTCATTTAAGATAGGAAGCCAGACAACTGGAAAGTTTTCTAAATATCATGCATTTAAAATATTAAGATTGTATGAATTCACAAGTTTTTATAAAATACCAAATTTTCACATGCTTGCCTGGGAGAAGAGCTTAAATTTTTTAAATTTTACATTTATATTTATATTAATTCCTCTTCAAACATTTTAGATATTCAAGATGATGAAGTGGCAGAAACTGTTTACAGAGACAGGAAGAGACAGTTACCTTTGGAACTCACAGTGGAACTAACAGAAGAGACATTTAATGCGACAGTAACAGCTTCTGACAGCATAGTGCTTTTCTATGCTGGTTGTGAGTATGAGCCTTTAGAGGTGACTACTATATTGCATATTAGGGCATTTAAAGTAGGCAGATTTTATCTTTGCATTCTGTTATTGCACATTGTAAAGTGACATAATTTTCATATGTTCCACACTTTGAAATATTTACTTCTAGCTGATTCTGGGGTTGTAAACTGATTATATATATCTGACTTACGAATTGAAGGTTAATGATTAAACTAGATGTTAAGCTTACTAATTTAGAAAAATTATTGTTATTCAAGCTAACAACTGATTAACAGTTATTATAGATTTATAGGCACTATATTGCTTTTATCCTCAAACAATAGCTGTTCAAGTATACTCCTTGCATTATGAACTTAGAAACCCTCTTAAATGTTTGGACAATATTGACTGCTGCATACTAGGATATTTCTTACTAATAAATAACAATTTAGGGAAACCCCATAAATCTATATGTTTGTTATATATAAGTATGGATGCTTTAGAGCAGGGGTCCCCAACCCCCGGGCCAACTACCGGTACTGGTCTGAGGCCTGTTAGGAACCAGGCCACACAGCAGGAGGTGAGCAGCAGGCAAGCCGGCGAAGCTTCATCTGTATTTATAGCCGCTCCCCATTGCTTGCATTACTGCCTGAGCTCTGCCTCTTGTCAGCATTGTGGTGAGTTGTATAATTATTTCATTATATATTACAACGTAATAATAAGGGAAATAAAGTGCACAATAAAAGTAATGTGCTTGAATCATCCCAAAACCATCCCCTCACCCTCCAGTCCGTGGAAAAATTGTCTTCCATGAAACCGGTCCCTGGTGCCAAAAAGGTTGGGGACCACTGCTTTAGAGATATGTACATTGTAATATCTGTTTAATTTTTTCTTTTAATGTAGGGCAAGCAGTATCCATGGCATTGCTGCAGTCCTATATCGATGTGGCAATTAAGTTGAAAGGTATACTGTGGTATGCATGCTTATTTTCCTGTTTTTGAGCCATAGCTATTTGTATAACTGTGTCATGCTAAAGATGTAGAAACCCATGTAAAATTTCAGGTTATTATGTTTGTGTCTCCAAGGTTAATAAGTTAATGAACCATGAGTTTCAGAATTCCCAGAAGCATTCACTTTGATTGTCTTCATAAAACTGTCTTGTAGCTACATAGTTAATCCAGTAACCTTTTTGGCTGAATTCAGTCATTCAGCAAACATTTATTGAGTGCCTACTCTGTGCCAGTTACTGTTAAATATTATTAAGTATATACTAAATACTATTAAATAAAATTTTGATAGATAAGACCACATCCTAATGAAGGAACTAAGATACCAGTGTTCTTGAAGCTATACAGTTAGGATATTTTTTAATAGCCAGGATCTTTTTATTTTAACTATTCTATGAAACCTGATTCAGTGGTAGACAAATAAGAATCCAAGGAATGGACTCAAAATGTCTATGCCACCATCCCAGCAAAGAAAAAGGAGGAGGAGGGAGGCCTCTTAGCATTAGTAAGAGAGAGATAGTGTTGGCTTCGGTAAGTATAATGTTTTGTAATCATTTGAATAAGACAGAATATATCATGCTTTGTATCTTTAATATGATTTCCTCCTACTCTGTTTTTCTTGTTAATAAAAGCTATTATGGCTAAATAGGCTTTTTCTTGGCTACTCCAGGAATGCATCCACCATTTAGTTTTGAGGCACTAGCTTACAGGCTCTTTCATTATTTAGTAAGTTCCTTATGGGTGGATAGTGTGTTTTATACTTGGCTCACTGGACTTGGTGCATTGTATTACATTACAGAATATCTGGTGTTTAATAATTGTTGAGTAAATGATTAAGCAAATGTAGCAGAGTTTCATAAATTTAGTTTTATGTAGTGGAAAATGTGTACTGGTATACAACTTATATATTTATATTAGGGACTTTTGTGAACTCAAGAAATTGATTCCAGAAAGTCAATCCTAAATGCAACATGTTCTACAGTAATAAACACATCAGAGGTATAAAAAAATCATTTTTGAACCATTTCTCTTCCATTGATTTTTCCCAACCACATTTGATCCAACTTTTTTTTTTTTTTTTTTTTTTTTTGCGGTACGCGGGCCTCTCACTGTTGTGGCCTCTCCCGTTGCGGAGCTCAGGCTCAGCAGCCATGGCTCACAGGCCCAGCCGCTCCGCGGCCTGTGGGATCTTCCCGGACCGGGGCACGAACCCGCGTCCCCTGCATGGGCAGGCGGACTCTCAACCACTGCGCCACCAGGGAAGCCCTGATCCAACTTTTGATTATTTCATTCCCCAAGTGAAGAGATGATTAAGTGTATAGATACTGTGATCCCTAACTTTTTTTTTAAAAGCAATCTTGTCATTCTCTTTTAGATTCTCCTTTATGGTTGCAATTTATAGACAGATTTTAGTTTCTTCTCTTAAGTTTTCCAGCCTTATTGGTAAATAATTAGAAGAAAGAAAAAGGGGGAAAATGTAAACTACAATGAAATAGTAATTGGATAATGTCCCTGAATAATAGAATTATTCCCCCCTCCCCAGCCCATTTGGTTAGATACCAAATGAAAATAGAAAAAGATTCTCTTACTTTCTTCTCTGTTAATGACCAAAAAGAGACGTGACCCCCTCAATGCAAGGACTCTTAGTTGTATGTGTTTGTAGAATAAAAAAGCAGATAACCAACCCAAGGGCTTGATTCCTTTTTTGATTAGTATGTTCTTTATGAAGAACAATCCAGTTAGTAATTAGATATCAGGTAAATGGATTATTTTGGAAGTTCATGAGGCTTAATATAGAAATGCATACTACATGTAACAATAGTGTTTTTTGTCTATGGTGAAGCCTATACTGTAATTTTGAAAATTGGGAAAATATTGTAATACTTTGGTCCTTTAGTCCTGTAATCTCTCATGTTGACTTGGGAAAAAGCCACTTTTTATCTCTTAGTACAAGAGGATGGAGAATATTTTATACTCAGTCACAAGGTGGCAGCAAACGTCAAGTTTTTACAATTACATAGTATCTGTAGCTAAGAGAGTCTGTTTTGTTTTTCTTTTAAATTAAGACCCCTATTTGGAATTGCTGCACTGATAAAGTATGTGGAACGTAATACTACAGTCATCTTAGAATATTAGACTGTTTCCATTTGAAACATGATTTAGTACTGAAACCATTTTACAGGAAAGAAAATAAAAATGTGATAACTTCAGTATAAGTAGCCGTATAACTTTTAATGATATGTATCAATATTTTTTCCAGTTTTAAAGATAACATAAAAGTTTTCAATTTGGACAAAGGAATAATAACATTTTTAGCAGTAGACCCATTGAGGATGCTTACTGAAGGGAAAGAACTACATTTGTAATAAACACCATGTTCCATCCTTGGGTGGCAGTACATAATATGATATTGTCTGAACAAGCACCAGTACAAGCACCACTAGATATTTATTGACTAAATGATTCAAATAAAGGATACGAGAACTTTATAGAGTAGATCCAGCTTTACAAGGAATAAGGATTTATTTTTGTTCATATGTGCATATAATATTCAGGTATCAATATACTTTAGTGTAAACATTGAAAATTTGTTCACGAAGAAATATCAGGGCACATTTCACAAATTTTTATTGGGCACATAATATGTAACAGACATTGTACTAGGCAGCAGGTTTATAGTGGTGAGTAAGACAGACTAGACCCTGCCTATATTATCAGATTGCTAACACTAAATCTAAGGTAGTAAGTTATTGCATCTATGAGATATAATCTAGGATCATTTAAAATGTAAGAAAGAATTTTCAGTATTAAAACTTTTGGCAGTAAAATATTAAAATACTGCATTTCACAATTTTAGTCATATGGGTAGATAACATCTTAAAGTAGGATATAACCTATATTGATACACAAAGATTCCTTCTTTGATCTAATATTAGAGGAAAAACACTCTTTGACATAAGATCTTTTTTCTCCCACCTCCTAGAGTAACAAATAGAGACAAAAATAAACAAATAGGACTTAATTAAACTTAAAAGCTTTTGCACAGCCAAGGAAACCATAAACAAGACAAATAAGACCACCCTCAGAATGGGAGAAAATATTTGCAAATGAAACAACAGACAAAGGATTCATCTACAAAATATACAAACAGCTCATGGAGCTCAATATCAAAAAAAACAATCCAGTTAAAAAATGGGTGGAATACCTAAATTGACATTTTACCAAGGAAGGCATACAGATGGCCAAGAGGCACATGAAAAGATGCTCAACATCACTAATTAGTAGCGAAATGCAAATGAGAACTACAAAGAGTTATCACCTCATGCCGGTCAGAATGGTTATTATCAAAAAATCTAAACAATAAATGCTGGAAAGGATGTGGTGAAAAGGGAACCCTTCTGCACTGTTGGTGGGAATGTAAATTAATACAACCAACATGGAAAACAGTATGGAGGTTCCTTAAAAAACTAAACATAGAACTACCATACGACCCAGCAATCCCACTACTGGGCATATACCCTGAGAAAACCATAATTCAAAAAGAGTCGTGTACCACAGTGTTCATTGCAGCTCTGTTTACAATAGCCAGGCCATGGAAGCAACCTAAGTGTCCATCGACAGATGAATGGATAAAGAAGATGTGACACATATATACAATGGAATATTACTCAGCCATAAAAGGGAACAAAATTGAGTTATTTGTAGTGAGATGGATGGACCTAGAGTCTGTCATACAGAGTGAAGTAAGAAAGAGAAAAACAAATACCATATGCTAATGCATATATATGGAATCCCCCTCCCCCCCAAAAAAATGGTACTGATGAACCTAGTTTCAGGGCAGGAATAAAGAGGTAGACATAGAAAATGGACTTGTGGACATGGGGTGGGAGGGCGAAGCTGGGGCAAAGTGAGAGTAACATTGACATATATACACTACCGGATATAAAATAGTTGGCTGGTGGGAAGCAGCAACATAGCACAGGGAGATCAGCTCAGTGCTTTGCGATGACCTAGAGGGGTGGGAGGGAGGCTCAAGAGGGAGAAGATATGAGGACATGTGTATGCATATGGCTGATTGGCTTTGTTGTGCAACAGAAACTGACACTGTAGTGTGAAGCCATTATACTCCAATAAGCATTAAATAAAAGAATGGGAGATAAAAAATATTGACAGTTCTCAACAAATGAGTTTTCTACATTAACATTTGTAAAATGTGCATTTTCCTTTTATTTAGGCACCTCTACTATGCTGCTTACTAGAGTAAACTGTGCAGATTGGTCTCATATATGTGCCAAGCAAAATGTTACTGAATTTCCTGTTGTAAAGATGTACAAGCAAGGCGAGAACCCAGTATCCTACGCTGGTATGCTAGGAACTGAAGATCTCCTAAAATTTATCCAGCTGTAAGTATTCAGCTTCACCCTAAGATTTTTTTTTTTTTTTTTTTTTGCTGTACGCGGGCCTCTCACTGTTGTGGCCTCTCCCGTTGCGGAGCCCAGGCTCTGGACGCGCAGGCTCAGCGGCCATGGCTCACGGACCCAGCCGCTCCGCGGCATGTGGAATCTTCCCGGACCGGGACGTGAACCCGTGTCCCCTGCATTGGCAGGCAGACTTTCAACCACTGCACCACCAGGGAAGCCGCACCCTAAGATTTTTTAAATGTTAGGTCTATAAAACTTCTAATTCCCATATTTTGTTAACACACTTTGGATAGGTTAAGGAGGTATGAATTGAGATCACAGGGGAAACACTAATGAGCAGAGCCTATCTACTACATTCCATCACCTTTAGGGAGATAGAAATTTTTGTTTAATGAGGCTGATTTTTTGTTTAGAATAGTATTTAATTGTCTTTATTTTGTCAGATGCTTATCCTGTCGAATATGCTACGTTCAGTATATTTTATTATTTTTTACAAGCTGAAAAGTATCTTTAAAAATTAATTTTGAATATAGTTAAATATTCATCCAGCAACAGGATTTCATGCCCAGTGAACATTACATCTGTCCAAGAAGCAGAAGAATATTTAAGTGGGAAATTACATAAAGATCTGATCTCCTATTCTAGCGTGTCAGTACTGGGGCTGTTTAGTCCGACTATGACAGCAGGTAAGTGGAATTGAACATTTAAATTATGTAATATATATAGCTAAAGCCTCGTTTTCTAGGTTTTTTTTTTTTGAAAGAATTAATCTTTTTAAATTATAGAGAATTCAATTAGAGAATTTTGAAAATACAGAGAAGTTTGAAGAAAAACATTAAAATCTTTAATTATTTAGAGTTGTTGAACTTTAATTCCTTCCCTGTTTTTCTGTGTACCGATATATTGCATATTTATATACATTTTAGTGTAATTGGGCTAGTACTATGTATTTAGGTTAGTATCTGCTGTTTTTATTTAACATTAAGTGGGTGCCTTTTTTCACGTGATTAATATTCTTCAAAAACATCATGGCTGTATAATATTTGATAGGATGAATATACCATAATTTATTTAACTATTTGCCAACAAATAATATTTTTGTTTCCCTTTTCTCTTTTTGCTATATGTAAAGAATATTTTTATTTATGAGTCTTTGTGTAGATTTTAGGATTCTCTATGTACAGTATCATGTCATCTGCAAACAGTGACAGCCTTACTTCTTTTCCGACTTGGATTCCTTTTATTTCTTTTTCTTCTCTGATTGCTGTGGCTAAAACTTCCAAAACTATGTTGAATAATAGTGGTGAGAGTGGACAACCTTGTCTTGTTCCTGATCTTAGGGGAAATGGTTTCAGTTTTTCACCACTGAGAACGATGTTGGCTGTGGGTTTGTCATATATGGCCTTTATTATGTTGAGGTAAGTTCCCTCTATGTTCCCTCTATGCCTACTTTCTGGAGAGTTTTTATCATAAATGGGTGTTGAATTTTCTCAAAATCTTTTTCTGCATCTATTGAGATAATCATATGGTTTTTATTCTTCAATTTGTTAATATGGTGTATCACATTAATTGATTTGCATATATTGAAGAATCCTTGCATTCCTGGGATTAACCCCACTTGATCATGGTGTATGATCCTTTTAATGTGCTGTTGGATTCTGTTTGCTAGTACTTTGTTGAGGATTGTTGCATCTATGTTCATCAGTGGTATTGGCTTTTAGTTTTCTTTCTTTTTGACATCTTTGTCTGGTTTGGTGGTGATGGTGGCCTCATAGAATGAGTTTGGGAGTGTTCCTCCCTCTGCTATATTTTAGAAGAGTTTGAGAAGATAGGTGTTAGCTCGTCTCTAAATGTTTGATAGAATTCGCCTCTGAAGCCATCTGGTCCTGGGCTTTTGTTTGATGGGGGATTTTTAATCACAGTCTCAATTTCAGTGCTTGTGATTGGTCTGTTTATATTTTCTATTTCTTACTGGTTCGGTCTCAGAAGGTTATGCTTTTCTAAGAATGTGTCCATTTCTTCCAGATTGTCCAAATAATTTTATTGACATATAGTTGCTTGTAGTAATCTCTCATGATCCTTTGTATCTCTGCAGTGTCAGTTGTTACTTCTCCATTTTCACTTCTAATTCTATTAATTTGAGTCTTCTCCCTTTTTTTCTTCATGAGTCTGGCTAATGGTTTATCAATTTTGTTTATCTTCTCAAAGAACCTAGCTTTTACTTTTATTGATCTTTGCTATTGTTTCCTTCATTTCTTTTTCATTTATTTCTGATCTGATCTTTATTATTTCTTTCCTTCTGTTAACTTTGAGGTTTTTTTGTTCTTCTTTCTCTAATTGCTTTAGGTATAAGGTTAGGTTGTTTATTTGAGTTGTTTCTTGAGGTACGACTGTGTTGCTATATACTTCCCTCTTATAGAACTGATTTTGCTGCATCCCATAGGTTTTAGGTCGTCGTTTTTTCACTGGCATTTGTTTCTAGGTATTTTTAAATTTCCTCTTTGACTTCTTCAGTAAACTCTTGGTGATTTAGTGTATTGTTTAGCCTCCATGTGTTTGTAATGTTTACAGATCTTTTCCTGTAATTGGTATCTAGTCTCATAGCGTTGTGGTTGGAAAAGATACCTGATACGATTTCAGTTTTCTTAAATTTACCAAGGCTTGATTTGTGACCCAAGATATGATCTATCCTGGAGAATGTTCCATGAGCACTTGAGAAGAAAGTGTATTCTGTTGTTTTTGGATGGAATGCCTTATAAGTATCCATTAAGTCCATCTTGTTTAATGTATCACTTAAAGCTTGTGTTTCCTTATTTATTTTCATTTTGGATGATCTGTCCATTGGTGAAAGTGGGCTGTCAAAATCCCCTACTATGATTGTGTTACTGTCAATTTCCCCTTTTATGGCTGTTAACATTTGCCTTATGTATTGAGGTGCTCCTATGTTGGCTGCATAAATATTTACAATTGCTCTACCTTTCTCTTGGATTGATCCCTTGATCATTATGTAGTGTCCTTTGTTTCTTGTAATAGTCTTTATTGTAAAGTCTATTTTGTCTGATATGAGAATTGCTACTCCAGCTTTCCTTTGGTATCCATATGCATGGAATATCTTTTTCCATCCCCTCACTTTCAGTCTGTATGTGTCCCTAGGTCTGAAGTGTGTCTCTAGTAGACAGTACATATACGGGTCTTGTTTTTGTATCCATTCAACCAGTCTGTGTCTTTTGGTTGGAGCATTTTATCCATTTACACTTAAGGTAATTATCAATATGTATGTTCCTATTACCATTTTCTTCCTTGTTTTGGATTTGTTATTGTAGGTGTTTTCCTTCTCTTGTGTTTCATGCCTAAAGAAGTTCCTTTAGCATTTGTTGTAAAGCTGGTTTGGTGGTGCTGAATTCTCTTAGCTTTTGCTTGTCTTTAAATTTTTTAATTTCTCATTCGAATCTGAATGAGATCCTTTGTGGGTAGAGTAATCGTGGTTGTAAGTTTTTCCCTTTCATCACTTTAAATATGTCCTGCCACTCAGTTCTGGCTTGCAGAGTCTGCTGAAAGATCAGCTGTTAACCTTATGGGGATACTCTGTTTGTTAGTTGTTGTTTTCCCCTTGCTGCTTTTAATATTTTTTCTTTGTATTTAGTTCTTGATAATTTGATTGATATGTGTCTTGGTGTGTTTCTCCTTGGATTTATCCTGTATGGGACTCTCTGTGCTTCCTGGACTTGATTAACTATTTCCTTTCCCATATTAGGGAAGTTTTCAACTATAATCTCTTCAAATATTTTCTCAGCCCCTTTCTTTTTCTCTTCTTCTTCTGGGATCCCTATAATTCGAATGTTGTCCCAGAGGTCTCTGAGACTGTCCTCAGTTCTTTTCATTCTTTATCCTGCTCTGCAGTAGTTATTTCCACTGTTTTATCTTCTAGCACTTATGCATTCTTCTGCCTCAGTTATTCTGCTATTAATTCTGTCTAGAGACTTTTAAATTTCATTTATTGTGTTGTTCATCATTGTTTGTTTGCTCTTTAGTTCTTCTAGGTCCTTGTTAAACGTTTCTTGTATCTTTTCCATTCTACTTCCAAGATTTTGGATCACCTTTACTATCATTATTCTGAATTCTTTTTCAGGTAGACTGCCTATTCCCACTTCATTTGTTTGCCCTGGTGGGTTTTTACCTTGCTCTTTCATTTGCTGTGTGTTTCTCTGCCTTCTCATTTTGCTTAACTTACTGTGTTTGGGGTCTCCTTTTCGCAGGCTGCAGATTTGTAGATCCCATTGTTTTTGGTGTCTACCCCTAGTGACTAAGGTTGGTTCAGTGGGTTGTGTAGGCTTCCTGGTGGAGGGGACTAGTGCATGTGTTTTGGTGGATGAGGCTGGATCTTGTCTTTCTGCTGGGCAGGACCACGTCCAGTGGTGTGTTTTGGGGTGTCTGTGACCTTATGATTTTAGGCAGTCTCTCTGCTAATGGGTGGGATTGTGTTCCTGTCTTGCTAGTTGTTTGGCATAGGGTGTCCAGCACTGTAGCTTGCTGGTCATTGAGTGGAGCTGGGTGTTAGCCTTGAGATGGAGATCTCTGGGAGAGCTTTTGCCATTTGATATTACGTGGAGCCAGGGGGTCTCTGATGGAACAATGGTCTCTTGCCTCTTAGGCAGTTCTAGACTTTTCCCCAGACTCCCTTCGAGCTAGCTGTGGTGCACTAGCCCCCTTCAGGCTGTGTTCACGAAGCCAACCCCAGTCCTCCTCCTGGGATCTGAACTCTGAAGCCTGAGCCTCAGCTCCTAGTCGCCACCCACCTCGGCAGATGAGCATACAAGCCTTTCAGGCTGGTGAGTGCTGGTAGGCACTGATCCTCTGTGTGGAAGTCTCTCTGCTTTGCCCTCTGCGCCTGTATTGCTGCACACTCCTCCATGGCCCTGAAGCTTCCCCTGAGCCCACCACTCGTCTCTGCCTGTGAAGGGGCTTCCTAGTGTGTGGAAACTTTTCCTTCTTCACAGCTCCCTCCCAGAGGTGCAGGTCCTATCCCTATTCTTTTGTCTCTGTGTTTTCTTTTTTCTTTTGCCCTACCCAGGTACGTCGGGGAGTTTCTTGCTTTTGGGAAGTCTGAGGTCTTCTACCAGCGTTCAGTATGTGTTCTGTAGGAATTGTTCCACATGTAGATGTATTTGTGATGTATTTGTGGGGAGGAAGGTGATCTCCATGTCTTACTCCTCTGCCATCTTGAAGGTCTCTCCCAAAACAATCTTGAGAAAGAAAAACGGAGCTGGAGGAATCAGGCTCCCTGACTTCAGACTATACTACACAGCTACAGTAATCAAGACAGTATGGTACTGGCACAAAAACAGAAATATAGATCAATGGAACAGGATAGAAAGCCCTGAGATAAACCAATGCACATATGGTCATCTTCCCTTTGATAAAGGAGGCAAAAGTGTACAATGGAGAAAAGACAGCCTCTTCAATAAGTGGTGCTGGGAAAACTGGACAGCTACATGTAAAAGAATGAAATTAGAACACTCCCTAACACCATCCACAAAAATAAACTCAAAAAGACCTAAATGTAAGGCCAGACACTATCAAACTCTTAGAGGAAAACATAGGCAGAACACTCTATGACATAAATCACAGCAAGATCCTTTTTGACCCACCTCCTAGAGAAATGGAAATAAAAACAAACATAAACAAATGGCACCTAATGAAACTTAAAAGCTTCTGCACAGCAAAGGAAGCCATAAAAAAGATGAAAAGACAACCCTTATAATGGGAGAAAATATTTGCAAATGAAGCAACTGACAAAGGATTAATCTCCAAAATATACACGCAACTCATGCAGCTCAATATCAAAAAAACAAACAACCCAGTCCAAAAATGGGCAGAGGACCTTAATAGACATTTCTCCAAAGAAGATATACAGATTGCCAACGAACAGATGAAAGGATGCTCAACATCACTAATCATTAGAGAAATGCAAATCAAAACTACAATGAGGTATCACCTCACACCAGTCAGAATGGACATCATCAAAAAAAATCTACAAACAATAAATGCTGGAGAGGGTGTGGAGAAAAGGGAACCCTCTTGCAGTGTTGGTGGGAATGTAAATTGATACAGCCACTATGGAGAACAGTATGGAGGTTCCTTAAAAAACTAAAAATAGAACTACCATATGACCCAGCAATCTCACTACTTGGCATATACCAAGAAAACCATAATTCAAAAAGAGTCATGTACCACAGTGTTCATTGCAGCACTATTTACAATAGCCAGGACGTGGAAGCAACCTAAGTGTCTGTTGACAGATGAATGGATAAAGAAGATGTGGCACATACATACAATAGACTATTACTCAGCCATAAACAGAAATGAAATTGATTTATTTGTAGTGAAGTGGATGGTCCTAGAGTCTGTCATACAGAGTGAAGTAAGTCAGAAAGAGAGAAACAAATACTGTATGCTAACACATATATATGGAATCTAAGAAAAAAAGAAATGTCATGAAGAACCTAGGGGCAAGACGGGAATAAAGACACAGCTGTAGAGAATGGTCTTGAGGACATGGGGAGGGGGAAGTGTAAACTGGGACAAAGTTAAGAGAGTAGCATTGACTGTATACACTACCAAATGTAAAATATAGATAGCTAGTGGGAAGCAGCTGCATTGCACAGGGAGATCAGCTCAGTTATTTGTGACCACCTAGAGGGGTGGGATAAGGAGGGTGGGAGGGAGATGCAAGAGTGAAGCAATATGGGGATATACATATGCATATAGCTGATTCACTTTGTTATACAGCAGAAACCAACACAACATTGTAAAGCAATTATACTCCAATAAAGATGTTAAAAATTATTTTATTGAAGTATAGTTGATTTACAATGTTGTGTTAATTTCAGCTGTACAGCACAGTGACTCAGTAATACATATATATTCTTTTTCATATTCTTTTCCATTATGGTTTATCACAGGATATTGAATATAGTTCCCTGTGCTGTACACTGGGACCTTGTTGTTTATCCATCCTATATATAATAGTTTGTTCCTGTTAATCCCAAACTCCCAATGCTTCCCTCCCACACACTTCTCCCCAACTTGGCAACCACAAGTCTGTTCTCCATGTCTGTGAGTCTGTTTCTGTTTCGTAGATATGTTGATTTGTGTTGTATTTTAGATTCCACATATAAGTGATATCATATGGTATTTGTCTTTTGCCTTCTGACTGACTTTGCTTAGTATGATAATCTCTAGGTCCATCCATGTTGCTACAGATGCATTTTTCATTCTTTTTTATGGCTGAGTAGTATTCCATTGTGTGTGTGTGTGTGTGTGTGT
>RJWK010022689.1:0-21076 GCA_004363435.1 Platanista minor | reverse complement strand
ATAATAAAATGAGTGTATATAACAAAACAGAATCAGACTCACAGATGCAGAGGAAAAACTAGTGGTTACCAGTGGAAAGAAGGAAGGAGAGAGGGGCAAGATAGGGGTATGGGATTAAGGGATATAAACTACTATGTATAAAATAGGTAAGCAACGGGATACATTGCACAGCACAGGGAAATATAACCATTGTTTGTAATAACTTTAAATGGAGTATAATCTATAAAAATAATGAATCACTATGTTGTACACCTGAAACTAATAATATTGTAAATCAACTATAATTCAATAAAAAATAATGAAAAGAATTTAAAAAAAACACTTTGTGTCCATTAGGGGAAGTATAAGTTCGGTAAGTTCTCTAAATTAACTCAAATAAAAACGCTCTGATTTTCTGGATATGCCTGTAAGTGTAACAGAACATGTCTATAGTGTGCTCTGACATGTCTTCATGTGAATAATATGAATCATGTGTACAGCTTTTGTCTACATTGCCTTAGGCTGCCTTCTTGATCACACTATGACTGATACTTCTTTTCAAATGTATAAATATTTTTAAAAGAAAGTGTAGGTTAGACACATGCACAGATAAAGAAATATCCTAAAGTGGTAGTTTAAATTTCATGCTATGCTTATTATCCAACTCTATCATCATGAAGAGACACAAACTTGATAGTATGATGAAGAAACAACTCCATAATTTATGGATGTGCATTCTTATAGCAAAAATGCCTCTTGGGAACTTAGATATAATTTCTATTTCAATTATATATTTAATATAAGGAAAAAATAAAAAATAGACTGCTTGCTATATGATTAAAATATAGGTATAATGATACTATTTTATTTTATAGGCATTTTAAAAAAATAAATAATTTAGAAAACCAAAAGATAAGTCCTATTATTATGATGTCAAATATAAGGAGTGCTGAATTTAGAATAACTAATTTTTTCTTGGAACAGAGTAGGCATACAAGAACCGTTGACATGAATGAAAATATAGAAGATTGGTTCCTTTCAAACTGCTCAATTATGATATATAGAATCTAGTGATATATAAGTTCTAGTTTGCAAGTAAACTAGGATAATTAAAATCTATTTAAAATATTTTCACATGCTTATAAACAAAGATGATCAAAGTATAGACACTATGGGTCTCATGATTTGGACAGCCCTGGAAAAGTTAAGAAAGGCAACTATAAGAGTTTTATTGATATCTGACATTTGCAGTACCAGACTATGGTCTTCTTCCCAAGCCAGTCAGATCTCCCTTTGCCACAAAGGAACCATAGGTAGAAGGTACAAGCACCCCTTGCTCTTTAAACTCTGGGTCTTTGTATTCACAGGACAAAATCCAATGTGGCTGTCTGCCCACTGCAATGGTAGTCATGAAATAACCTAAATATACTTTTTGAAATGGTTTGGGAAAAGTAGTAAGAAAAAAAGAATGTTCCTGAGACTTTTAGTCTCGGGCAGTAACGTTTTCTTTTCTACAAGTGAAGCACAAAAGTATGAAACACAGAATGGGGTACTAGCAAAATAAGCTTTCATGGTTAGGTAGCCATCTAAGTGTGGAACTTGAGCAGGTAAATTCCCCCAGGTAAACAATCTTGTTTTTTTTTTTATTCTGGTCTTCTTATTTAGATATTCAGAATCAAGGAAAAGATTCAAAAGAAGAATGTCCATTTTGGGATTATATATAAAAATGGGGCATCAGTATGACTTGACTACCATAAAAAAAATCTACAGCATTATACTACTATCTAGAGATGTTTTCATTTAGCTTTTCATTGGCTTAATCAGGTCACTGAGAAACCTGCCTGAAATTAAGTGGGAAGGTGGGATCGACAACCATCAAGTTTTATAACATAGCATATGGAAATAAATCTGCGGCAGACATTAATTGGGAATGGATGCCAGCAGTAGACCCAAATATCCACAGTACCTTAAGCAGTAGTGGATAAACTATAATTGAAATGGGTTATTTAATTTATGCACTGAAGCATGTCTCCACCAACACATTATTGCTCCAAAATAAAAACAAACCCCCATAGGCAAGTTAAAATGCCTCTTTCTGGATGAGAGACTTTGGGAAGACTCAGGCAATAAGGAAGAGTCATGACTTTAGAGTTTTGCTTCCTAGTCTTCCCCCCTTCTCTCTTACCCATCTCTACACCACTGCCAGAGTTAACTTCATAAAATATTTTAGGAATTTAATTAATTGAAAAAAAGGAGAAATGGATATTCAAACTGAGAGAACGCATAATAGAATAATGGACTCATGTAACGTAGAATGAAACAAAGTGGTCGATGACTCTAGCCAGCTATCAAATGAAGGATTGTCATGCAGGCAACTTTGACAGATGGCAAGTCAATTTTGGGTTGGAGGGTTTCAGCTCATGGCTTCGTTATGCTCAAAATACTAAGGAGAATAACTATGAGGAACCTATTCCATAAAGTGTGCTGAAACATGGCTGCTTGTAAATCTTATCATTTGGTCCTACTATAGTTTACTAGACCAAAACTGAAAAAAATTCTCCCTCAAAAGGTATGTAAGAGAAAGAAATACATAAGAAAAGGTGCATCTCTTCCTCCTTTGGCTCCTTTCACCACTTCTTAGCATGGCAGGCAAATCTCTCAAGAGCCTGGCCCAGTCTGTTGTCCCATTACAAAGGTATTGTTGTTCTTGCCCTCTATCAAGCCCCACAAATCACTCTTCAGTCCTGAACGTGACCTTGACTTTGTTCCTTCTGCTAGAGGTTCCCTATATTCTAAACCTCTTTAAATACTTCTCACCTTTTAAGCCTTGGTTATAATGGCATCTCTTTGATGAAAACCTCCTGAATTTCTCCCTTGTTGGCATCTAGATACGTGTATGCTTGCTTCATAACTTGCATTTTATCCTGGCTAAAACAGTTGTTTATATCTTTGTCCAAGCCCCTCTTGCCAGTTCTGTAAACTCTCTGAAATCAGGAGCTATACCTTATCCTCTCTTAACTGTTTCTTTCTTTTTTTTTTTTAAAGGCTGTATATCCAAGTCAAAGGGAGAAATTAAATGCACAAAGGGAATAAAAGACTTTCCGCATCACTTAAAAGCCAATGCATAACAAGCTATCATTATTCACACATACCTATAATAAAGTAGTGTGTGTGTGCATGTGTGAGAGAGAGAGAGAGAGAGAGAGAGAGAGAGAGAGAGAGAGAGAGAGAGAGAGAGAGAGAGAGGGAGGGAGAACATGAGAAGAAGGGGAGAGAGACAGAGAGACCACTACTGAAGGGCAAAGAAAATGAGCCAGAGGCAAAAGGCAATAGTTCCTTTTTCTACTTAAAAGATCTAGTTACCTGTGCACATTTTTTTCACTTTGGGGAAGTGATTTCTCCTCAAAGAATTCATGAAAAGTGTTTGCTAAAGCTAGAATTAGCTGACTACTCACTGGTTTCCTTACATATCCCTGAGGTCCCATATAGGACATTGCTGATACTATGGAAATGGACTATGGAAGGCTGGACATTTGGTGAGGAACATTTTTCACTTTGCCCATTCCTTTCTCTGTGTAAAGGGAATGCAACGGGGTGATGTATAGCATGTATGCTCTCTCTCTGCAATGCCATTAAGAGAGAGAGAAAGAGACAGCAACAGTGACAAAGAAGAGAGAGACCAAGGACCAAAGAAAACGAGCTGCCAAAGACACAAGGAGAGATTTCCTGTTTCTGCTTCTAAAATCCAGTTGCTCTGTGCAAAAAATTGAGGAACTGTGGAAGAAAACTAAGTATGGTAAAAACACCACTATTTTAAAACCACACTAAAGACAGCATTGCAGAGTAGAAGAAATACTGGCCTGGGAGCCCAAGTGCCTGTGTTTCAGTCTCAGAGCTAATGTTAACAAGCTGCTCACTGGAGAAAATCACTTAATTTATATCAGATTAGATGATCACTAAAATTCTTTCCAACTCTAAAAAGACTAGGGTTCCACATTCAGGAAAAATGAAGCAAAGTAACTTCATATTTAAATTTAAGATATTATCCCAGGTCTGTAATTATGGCTGCTCTGCAAAAATTAAAGATATTTTCCCAACAATGGTGACATTCAGTTTAACATACTGAAAAACTGTATTTAAAAAGTAAGTGCTCTAAGACAGTCTGCCTTGAAACAAGCTATAAGGAAATCTCCCCAATCAGTTTTGGAACATCAGATTTCAGTTCTGAGGCAAAACAAGAGCTTCAAATTTTATAGGATTTCTTGGCCAAACTCTGAGGGACCCACAGTTTTTCTGAAGAATGCAAAGATCACCAGTATAGTGATTCTTGGGAACCTAGGAGGTTGCCACACTGGGTTTCAGGCCTGTCTGTTTATAGCTCTCAAGGAAGTCTTTCCTGGTCTCTGGGCTTCAGTGTCCTCTCTGGGCTTCAGTGTCCCCATCTTAACAAAGAGAACATTGGGCATAATGTTTGAGTGAGTTCCATTAGCTCTTTTTTTTTTTTTTTTTTTTTTTTTTTTTTTTTTTTGCTGTACGTGGGCCTCTCACTGCTGTGGCCTCTCCCGTTGTGGAGCACAGGCTCCGGACGCGCAGGCTCAGCGGCCATGGCTCACGGGCCCAGCCGCTCCGTGGCATGCGGGATCTTCCCGGACTGGGGCGCGAACCCGCGCCCGCTGCATCGGCAGGCGGACTCTCCACCACTGCGCCACCAGGGAAGCCCTCCATTAGCTCTTAATTCTCTTCCTATGGGGCCTATGTAAGAGTATTTTCTCTTTGGCCAAGGAGTGTTTAGTGACCTGCTAAATCAAATAAGAAATTTACATTTCCTCTGAAAAGATCTTTATATTTTATTGTATTTATCTTTCATAATAATAGAAAAATGATTTGTGATTACCTTGCCATTTTCTCAGTTTTTGTGAATCAGAACTTGAGCAAGGGACAGAGGGAATCAGAAACGGAGAAGAACGTGGAATTTGCTTATAAAAATGACAATTTTTATTACTAGAAAGAAGAACTGGAGGGATAATTACAGGTGGAATAAGAAAGAGAAAGCAAAGTAAAAGCCTAGGCAAGTTCTCTACGGATGTGTGTATCTTTGTGTATCTGTGTGCGTGCGTGTGTGCACGCATGTGTGTATTTTTAAGGCCCAAGCATTCTTCTTTCATTTCACTAGATTGCTGTATCATACATATAAGCTTGGAAAATGTATTAATTAATTTAAGGGAACTGGAAATCAAAAAGGTCATAGAGGAAGAGAGACCATGGAAATAGTTGGTTATTACTATGTATATGATGCCACAATAACCTCAAGTCTTATTTTTCTTCCAAGTTAAACAAGGTCCTACTGGTTCTGTCCTTTAATCTCTGAGATTGGCTTAGGTAACCTGTTCTTTGTTTTCCACATCTCTCTAAAGTTATGGAATTCACAACTAAACCACATACTCCTGATTTCTGAAAGACACCAAGTAAATTACTCATATTCCACGTAAGAGCTCACTTCATGTCCCTTAAAGAATTTGAGGGCTTCCCTGGTGACGCAGTGGTTGAGAGTCCGCCTGCCAATGCAGGGGACACGGGTTCGTGCCCCGGTCCGGGAGGATCCCACATGCCGCGGAGCGGCTGGGCCCGTGAGCCACGGCCCCTGAGCCTGCGCGTCCGGAGCCTGTGCTCCGCCACGGGAGAGGCCATGACAGTGAGAGGCCCACGTACCTCAAAAAAAAAAAAAAAAAAAAAAGGGAAATAATTTGGTTTTATTTCATTGTTTTTCTTTTATACTTCTCAGCTTTATGCTAATGATGTTTATTTGGTTTTACCAATTTGATTGTGTTATTATTATTTTGATAATAGTTTCATTATTATGACATTCATTCTCTCTGATTTGGTAAAATATCATCAAATCTTTGGTGGGCAGTTCAGTCTTTATTCCAGATTGAAAGGGAAGACCCAACAGAAAGAAAACAGATACATTTATAGAAATTCAACTATCTGGTGATTCAGCAGATATCGTCAAAGACAACTATGTTATGTGTAAAGTTGATTTAGTATAAGAATGTATAACTTAAAGAAGGATTCTAAAATTGGATATTGAATAGTAAAAGTATCTGATTATTCTTCTGTTGTTAATTCAGTCCCTGTCTAAATTACATCCTGTCTAATGTTTCCCTCCTAACATTCTTCGTTCCTTCCATACTTTCTTCCTTCAATTCCTCCTTCCTTCCTTCTATATGTTAAGCACATTATTATATTCTGAAGATAAATTAGTAAGCAAAACAAAACACAGTCCCTGCCTTTATAAAGCTGTCTCTTGAGGAGCAGACCGAATCTAATAATAATAATAATAAAAACAGCAACATGAATAATTACAAAATCTTATGAATGTTATAAAGGAAACATGATACAAGAGAAAAGCTCCAAGGAATGGAGAGTACTTAGCAATAAAATACAGATTAATTAATGATTAGAATTCATTTGTTGTTTGTCTTTTACACTGGAGAAACAGCAATTTTTTTTTTTTGGTCAAAGTTGCTTATTTTCATTTATACATACATAAGTAAAGAAACACTCATGCTTTGGAATTATGAATACAGAAAACAAAAGTTGCCTAGATTAAATATATAAATATTGTGACCCTCTTGTATAAGAATCTTCTAGCTTCGTTTTCCTTTCCCCTGTAAGAGGTGACAAAATATGGTACCCTAGAACGAGCGAGGAAGCTCAGATACTAGGTACAAGAAAAAACATTTGCGGGTTCTCTGTTCAGGGATTTTTCCTATCCTGCAAGGGCTAGCGAGTCTTGGATGTGTTTACTTTATTCGCATGTTCATGTTTTTAGAAAAGCACAAATGATAAGTAAATTGCTTAAGTTTTATAACATCATTTGATAATCTTAAACAAACAGACAGAAACAGACAAGCATGACTCCATCAAACTAAAAAGCTTCTGCACAGCAGACTATCAACAGAATGAAAAGGTAATCTACGGAATGGGAAAACACAGTTGGAAACCATATGTCTGATAAAGGGTTAATATCCAAAATATATAGGGAATTCCTACAACTCTATATCAAAAATATCAAATAACCTGATTTTTAAAATGGGCAAAAGAACTGAATAGACATTTCTCCAAAGAAGACATACAAAGTGAAAAGTTGCTCCACATCACTAAACATTACCTACTGTATAGCACGGGGAACTCTACTCAAAGCTCTGTGGTGACCTAAACGGGAAGAAAATCCATAAAGGAGGGGATATATGTATACATATAGCTGACTCACTTTGCTGTACAGTAGAAACTAACACAATGCTGTAAAGCAACTATACTCCGATAAAAACTAATAAAGAAGTTAAAATAAATGCAAATAGCCACTAAGGAAAACAGCATACAACATTGTGCTTATAGTTCACAGTACTGTGCTGTATATATAAAAAGACTGTTAAGAGGGTAGATCTCATGTTATATGCTTTTACCACAATAAAAGAACAAATATTTAATAGGAAAGATGTATCTTCTTTCAACATAGGCAATTCTTTGTTAATGAGTTTAATTTTTCAATGCTGTGTAGGAAATGGTATACCTGACAACACCACAGAAGGCAGCAAAGGCTGATGTCTGCATCCTCTAGTGAGGGTGGGAACACCAAAAATACATATAGGAAGAAACACTAGGAATCCAAGGCAACAATATAAGATATGGCACAAGTTGTCTTATAATTAATTGGAATAGACATTAACTTGATATCATATGCTATGTAGTAAGAACGGGATAAGACCATTGTGAACCAGACTACTGTAGCATGTTTTTTGGACTGTGGTAGATTATGCTGGTCTTTAAATATCAAGAAATGTGAAGAGTAAGAGGGGAATAGAGAGGCCATTCAGGCAGCAGTTGCAACTCAAGCAAACCAGAGGCAAGAAAAAATCCAGGATGCGTAGGGACAAAACAAGAATACCTAAGGGTTCACTCAGACGAAGGGTGGGTGATAAGACTGGATGTGTAAGTTGGTATAAGATGGTAAGAGACTTTAAGTCTGATGTTCAATTTTTCAGATAAGTGCTTTTTAAACAGCCACAGAGATTCAAAAGAGAACCTAAGCAGTTATACACCAAAGTAGGAAAACAAAGCACTCTTGATTGTGTTACATTATAAATTTATACACTATCCATAAGGGTGATGCCATAGGAGGGGTAAATAGCTGGTCTGGAATCTGTCTTCAAATAATGCAATTTTTCTTTGTTTGAAAGAGTTGGCCTGCCTGCTCAAAAGCCATACCTATCAGATCCAGAGATTATTTGCATGGTGATATAGTTTGAGGGTCAATTATATTCATGGGTTAATTTCTTTTCACTGGGTTCACTGATGACCCTAGAAAATTCAAATGGTGACACAGGAATGTAAATGCTTTGTAGAGTTACAAAGCTCCTTTAAGAAAATGAAATGCTTAAGTGAAAATGATAATATATTCAACTTTGGGTGGTTACAATATGCTTTTTAGCAATCACTTTCTAGTAAGAGACCTAGAAAGACTGCTGAATGAATTCTTAACCTGTCGATTTTATTGGAAAATCAGTATGTTCTAAGGCTATTGAAAATGTAGTGACCAGTTTACAGGAACTTCATCTACCATCTTTCCCCCAATCTTAACATAGCCATTACTTATCCTCATTTGAAGTACAAGAGGGTAAAGAATGAATTGCGAGAGGGATCCCACTTCGCTACTTCCTTCAGTGTTATTTTTAATCTTCGAGATAAACTGTAAAGTCCTAATTAAGCTGAAAGAAAGAACAGCCCTCCAGTGTCACACAGTAATCAGTGGCAACGTTAATTGGAATTTAGTTCTTTTAACAATTCTATCTCAGCAGTTCTGCAGTGTTCAGAGTGAAAGACAACTTTAATCAACGCTTCGAGTATTGGAGAAAGAGACAAAGAACAGGAGAAGGAAGACCATTTGTAAGTGACTGAAACCTAGTCCTTCCATTCAAGATTTCCTTTCCTTTAAAGTTTCAGGTTTGGAGCTGAAACACTTTTTGAGTAGAGAAGAAACAGAGTTGGATAGAGGTTAAATGAAGATTGTCTGGGCACAATCCTAACTGCAGCATCTATTAGCCGAGACAGCCTGGATGCATTACTTAGTCTCTCTGTGCTCCAGTTTCTTCACCTATAAAATGAGAAGAATAACAAAACCCAGCTTAGCACTGGGTCTGGCACATAGGAAGCCCTCAATGAAAATTCACTATTTTTTGAAGAAAGTCCAAGCTTTCTTTTTGATACACTTCTCTACACTTTCTCCCAAAGGTCTGGAGCTAGCAGAGAACCATAACCTCAGGCCAGAGGCAGAGTAAGGCAAGATACATTATATAATTCTCCAGATCTATTTTGTTGTTTTCAAGATACCTCAAAATGAATATCATATTATCAAAATAGCTAAAAAGAAAGTTGAATCAGGCTAGTACTTGTTTACTTCCTACGTGGAAGTATTTTGACAAATGCTATCCTGAGTCTTCCAATTTTTTAGCTTCATGGAGGTATAATTTATACAGAAAATTGCACATATTTAATGCATACATTTTGATCAGTTTAGACATATGCATACACCTGTGTCGCCATCACCACAATCCAGGTGCTAAAGACATCCGTCACTTCCAAAAATTTCCTTTTGTTCTTTTGTGTTTTGTGTTTTGTTTTTGTGTGTGTGTGTGTATGTGTGTGCATACGTTAAAAACACTTAACAGGAGGTCTGTCTTTAACATATTTTAGTGCCCCATACTGTATTGTTAACTATGGGCACCATGTTGCACAGCAAATCTCTAGGACTTATTCCACATTTCAATGACTCCTGTGACCAATTTCACCTACACCTTGGGCTCCTATTTCTCATCTCAGCTGGTAATAAAGCGCTCAGTACAATGACAAGAAACAACTGAATAGGCCAATTCATAGGTCTTAAAATAGTGTGAAACAGCCATTATCATGGTCCTGCAAATTAAAATGTTATTTCCTTTCTATAGTTGTATTCTAGCTACAAGCATATCAGCCATGCCTGGTGGGGTCTGATTAATTATTTCAGTAGTGGTAAATAATTTTTGGTACAGGCATTTGAAACTATAAGATGATTCAGCATATCGTACTGAGAATTATCCCGACTGCTGTGTACAACCTTGGAAGTTGGGAATGTGGAGGTACCACTGTTCCCTGGGACCATTTTTCAGTCATTCTTAGTGAGTCTTTTGTCTTTGTTGAGACTGTTGTTTTGCCTCGTTTGGTTGAATAAATTATAGCACCTGAAACAATTCTATAGCCACAACAACACCATGAAAGAATATGTTGTCAGTAAAATGATGAGCTAGAAAGGAAGGAAACCCAGGGGGAAAAGCCAAGCCAAAATGTGCAGGCCAAGACAGTAACTTGAATCCTTCAGAAGCACATTAACCCTTTATTCTAATAAAGTACAGAGTCCATATGAGGGTGATGCCTTACTGACCATTTAGTGAAATTATTCCACTGGATGATATAGACCAGTGTTTCCCATAGGTTTATAGATTTGAAATTTCTATTTTAAAACCTCCTGCAGAAATATGTACACATATTCTGGATGATTTGGTTTAAGTGAAAGTGATAGCTAATTTTACTGTTCTTGCTTTGCTGGTGTCTATAAGGACTGGCTTAGTATCAAACAGTTATTTGAAGTGTAGAGAGCTGATGAGGATGAAAATTATGCATTGTCAGAGGGATGACCAAATGACAACCCATAGCACGGTATGAAGAAATGTTAAACACAAGTCAGAATAGTGGAAATAGTTCGATTGCATGATACATGAGAGTATGTGTCTTAATGTAGGGATATATCCTTGAATTACTGGTAAGTGACAAAAGTTACACGCAGAGTAAATATATAGCATAATCCATTTCCATTTTTAAAGAGAAAGAATATAGATGTATATAACTATTCATATATATATTCTTATATATATAATATATTCACATATAATGTGTATATTCATATATATATACATGTTCATATGAGTACAGATAAATATTGGTGTAAATGGATGATTCATATCAACATTTAATAGAGTTATATGGGGGTGAGGCAGTAATTTATCAGCTCTTTATACAACTTCGTATATTTTTAATTTGCTGTAATGAGCATGTGTTACTTTTATAACTTGGAAATAGGTTCCTTAAAGAGTATAAATAAAAAGAATTTTAGAATAAATGGATCTTTTTAAACAAGCAGCTTGTCACATGAAGAATTCATATTAATCCAGTTGCATGAATATTTTACATAGGTTACAACCTTCAGTAAAGTTTAACCTGCACATTAATGGCATAATCTTACCAAAATAGGCTGTAACTGGAAAACAGAATGAAAAGCATCCTTAAAAGTAAAAGAGAAATTGAATGTATAGTTGCACCTGATATTCCTGATATTCAATTCTGGATTGGAAACTGATATTTAAAGGGAAAAAAGTCATTGAAGTCAGATCTTCTGTTTTAGTAAAGCCAGCACTAACTAATCTGGGTTTTTAAAAATGTATTTGTGACAAAGCTTGAGATGATTATTTTATTTTATTTTATTTTATTTATTTATTATTGTGGTACACGGGCCTCTCACTGTTGTGGCCTCTCCCGTTGCGGAGCACAGGCTCCGGATGCGCAGGCTCAGCAGCCATGGCTCACGGGCCCAGCCGCTCCGCGGCATGTGGGATCTTCCCAGACCGGGGCACGAACCCGTGTCCCCTGCATCGGCAGGCAGACTCTCAACCACTGCGCCACCAGGGAAGCCTGAGATGGTTATTTTAATAGTGAGTCACTACTAAGTAACTATATAGCATTCAACATTCAATTAAGTCAATCAAATTTTGATCTTGCAAGCAGGTAAATGTACACCACGTGTAGACACAGCACATTATACTTCTCCGTTTAACTTGTGTGCAGGATTTTCTATTCAAATAATGTTTAAGTATGTCTGACACAACATGCACACACATACACACACACAAACACACACATAGGGTTATACATCTACATCCTTCAACAAAATCCTAATATGCCTTCATTAGGCATACTGTTGAGATATAAAAAGACAGAGCCTACTTTGGAGTGAGGAACAACTATGAGCTTTACTCCCGCTCAACTGCTGCTTGTCAATAACCTGGACCTTAGAAGTTCTATTGGAAGCTAGAGTTGAAATTCTTGTATAATGAACTTGTTGCCATGACTTTAGGCCCAGTCACTGTGACAAACTGAAAATCTGATCTATACTTTAGGTAGTAAAATGATAACCTAAAGATAAGACTGGGGTCTCGATTCTTTGTGTCATTTTTTTCCCTTGTTCTAAAAAGTCTAGACCCATAAAGTGGAAACTCAGGATTCCATGCCAGAAAGGGTGCACCCACAAATTATGATTACTCTCATATTTTTCAAAGATATTCATGAATAGTAAATTACCATCAGATAGTTTTGGATATATGTTAATTTAGTTTCCTATTTAGAGTCCATTTGACAAGGATGCAAAGGTTGTGGATAGGAAAACTGAAAGAAAGACAACCTGAAAGTTAAAATATTTGACAATAAGATTTACTAAATATCAAGTCTGCAAAATTTTGCAAACTGTATTATGTAAATTGTTTTGATATGATGGATGCTTCTTATTGGGGAATAAAAAAATTAAATCTCTGGGTGTACATTTTAAATTTGTAAGATGTTTGGCCTAAACAGAGATAATTTAGGAAATTCCATAAACAATTTAAAAAGAGTGGATAGTAGTACAAAGCTCAAAGTAGATATTAACAGTTTTGATCCACCCAGCTGATCATCATAAACAAATGAATCATCTAACACCTCAATGTATACGAGATGAACATTTATCTTTATATCAAAATGATACCAATGCATTCTTTGATATAAAAGTATAAATTATTTTAAATTATGAAAACCCTAAAGTTAGAAAAGGCAAATTTATTTATTATATAGTAAACATAAAATAGAGATACAGTTTTATACCAATTATGTATAAATTTGCTACGTTTTAAGAAATATTATTGAATAATGAGTGTGCATGTGTGAAGTCATTCATTTTCCTATCTACCTAATTGTCATTTCTCTCTTATCTGAGTGTAAAGTACACACATGTGGGAATTTTTACATACTGTGAGTTGCTGGATTTTCTAGGTTCAGAATACTTAAAAAAAAAATCTCTTAATAATTTCAAATTGTTGGATCATTAATTCTGGCCATAAAAGTACCTACATTAATTTAAGCCTTGGCAAACATTAAACCAGTAAATAATTTAAGCATGGGCCATCATGCTCTGCCACTCTTCCATTTTTTTCTCAGCATCTTAAAGGATTTTCTTTATATAGTTATCTCTCAAATAAATTTCTTAAGATGACCTCAAATTCCCATATGTTTGTGTGCATATGTCTGTGTGTGTATGTGTGTGTGTGTATGCCCATGTGTGTGAGTGCAGGGTGAACTAAAGAGGCAAATAGAATAATCACTAGCTAACTACCAGGTTTCCACCAAATTCTCCCACAGTTCACAGTCAACTCGTACTTAAAATGCCATTTAGGCATTCATCTTCTCTTTCAGGCCAAAGAGGGGAAAAGCTTAGGCTTTTTATTTGCTTCTTGTAGATAATTAAAATTTTATTATTCACACTATCATGCTATTGATGCTTTGGCTGATCCTTTAAACATCTGGCCTACTGCTTAAAATGCATGGAGTGCAGTGACGCCAACCCGTGCTGGTAATCAGAGGACCTTCAATTAAGTACCTACAAAGCAACCAATGATGAATGAGAGAAAAGACGGTACAAGTTTGCCAAAGAATTCTTTCATAGTCTGATTCTCAAAAGCAATTAGAATCACTTCTTTTGGCCTTGGAATTAATGAAGTTTCATTAAGATTTAAATTTCTAATGATTCCAAGGATATCAAACTTGAGAAGTTGAGCTGATTGTCTACATAATAAATCACACCACAGGAACATGTCAAAAAGACTAATGCAAGTTCTCTGTCATCCAAAGTTGTGTTTCTCCTTGTCAGTGCTATGTGAACATATATAATTGCTTTCTTTTCTTGAAGCAGCTATAGCCAAAGAACCACTGTTATTAAACTCTATTTCTCTCTGTTTAGAATTTGTCAAATTATAATTTCAAGGCTGTGACTGAAACTAGTTCTAGTCTATGAAAGAAGGTCTGTTCTAATAATTGAACGGGATGTGAATTTTTAAAATTTGCTACTTTCTTCACACTAAGCTAATTTGCTTAAATGAGGAAATGAAAACAGGAATAACAATCTAATATCAACAACCCCTAACGTTTGATGTTTGAAAGTAATGTTTAACTTGATAACAAAGACATTTCTTTTCTTGATAGAAAGCTAAACACACTGTGTGTGTGCGTGTAAAGCAAAATATATATCTAGTATGTATGTATATTTGTACATGTTTATACATATATAAATATATATAGTATATATGTGGATACATATTGCCTGTGTTCAGGGGAGCTTTGAAGCTTTTACTCCCACTTATATTTAGGACCTCTAAACACCGCTCCTCTGAATTTGACATCTGATGGGATGTCTTTAATAAGCAAAAACATATTAATTACCTTATTTCATAAATCAAACCGTCAGTAAAACATTGCTGCACTTTCACCCTAAATTGCCTAGGAGGGCAATATGCCAAGATGGGAAAAAATATGCAAGTATACTAATTAGGAGCTATTTGTTTAGCATATTAGCAACAGGACAGTAGGTAACCACACAGGGTACACACAGGGAAGGAAAAGGGGAGACTGGAAAGTAGACCCTAAGACAAACACAGAACTGACTACCCCACGGATGTGATCCGGAACAGAATTTGTTTCTTGGACACAATTAAGATTATCTAGTCCAATCAGATGTCTAAGAATGAGGCAGACCCTAAAAGCTGCTGAATAAGCTGAACCATGCAGTTTATCAGAGGGTTATGAAGTCGGGTCTACAAGTTAGTATACTGTATGGGCATCTTGGACTCACAAAACCAAATAGATTCTGTGTAGAGGGGTGGGATAGGGAGGGTGGGAGGGAAGGAGATGCAAGAGGGAAGAGATATGAGAACATATGTATACGTATAGCTGATTCACTTTGTTATAAAGCAGAAACTAACACACCATTGTAAAGCAACTATACTCCAATAAAGATGTTAAAAAAACAGTATTGCAGTCTCTGTGGAAACCTTAGTAGAAAGGGCAAATTCTAAACTACCTACAGTGTTTCTTAACTATGTAACACTAAGTCTGGTAAGGACTTGGGCTGCCCAGAGCTCATTAAGTGAACAAATAAATAGGTGCAGTCTAAAAAGTAAATCTCTGTCATTTATATCGTGCTTCCTAAGAATATCAATCGCTAGGAAGAAGAATAAAACTCACTCTTGAAGACTGTAAAAATCCAATACGAGAAAGCAAATATATTACCTGATCTTTTTAGTTTCTATCTTCACTTTCTCTTCAATGATAAGGATGAAGAAAAATACTAAAGGTACTCCAAAACTTGTTAGTGGTTGCTCTGAAATTGATTTCTCCATTCTCTTGGCATTTACTAGCATTATTTAAATTCCATAGCACAATCTAAGAACTCTAAAAGATAAATTGCACTGTAAATGAATTATATTACCATGGGCTTGCCTGTGCAAGTGGCTTTATCCGCCTTGCTTGCTATTAAATGTAGTTTATGGACAACTTGGCCTTATATTTTCCCTCTACTTGATTTTTGTAAATTACTCTCCATCTTGTGTTGAGCCCTGATATATGTGACATGATATGTAACATTTTAAAACTCCTTGCCCTCCAATCACATATTTTTCTTATTATTTTAAATTCAATTGGTTAACATATTTCCACAATACTTTAAAATTCTGCTTTTAGTTGAGATTGTAAAATTGGTATTCCATATAGCAGCATTTCATATAGTCAATTTCCCCTTTAGGAGGAAACAATCTAATGAATAAGAATTTGTGCCTTTTACTTTTTAATAATGCCTTATAATTAGAAAAGAATATGTTTCAGAGAAGAATTTCCAAAACCTAGAGGGGCCCATATTCATTGTGATCTTCCTTGACTAATTATTTCCTTAAGTGTTATTTCAAGCAAAGGTCTAAGTAATTCTTAACTTCTTATCTGTATTTTTTTCTAAATTAGTGCTTCAAATATATTTTAATCAATGTAAAATAACCCAGCATATACTCACTATTTATCATGTATACATTAAGGAAATTTGGCTCAAGACAGGCTATCCTCTGATGAGGTTTCCTACTGTGTTCAATAATCTAGTAACTGCTTACTAGAAATCTAAGAGCAATTAGCCATGTTTGAAAATCTTATGTATTCTGGATAAAGAATCTTTCCAGATTTGGTTTATTTTCCTAGTTTTCCCTTTTCCTTTAACATGTAGCGTTGTCATCATATAGTTTTGCCATTTCCTACATTTTAGGGTTTTATAAAACCCTAGTGTTTTATACTTCACACAGTACCAACATGACACCTTTTGAAGTAGGCAGAACTGCTATCACTGATGTTGTTTGCCAAAAAAAGGTTGCGAATTAGCCCAAGATCAACCAACAAATAAATGACATTGTTGGGAAAAATTTGATGATTACGACAGAAGAAGATCAGAAGAGCAGACTGCTAAATTCATATATGACAAAATTGTACTCAGGACTTCACCTATTTATTAAAGAACCAGGATGGTAAGTATTCTTGAAGTAAGAACAGAAAAGCAACCCTGTTAGCTCCTTTTTCCAGTATTCCTGAATCTGCTATATGAATTGTTTATTTTCTTAATTGGCAAAATGCTACAGAGTTTCTCAGTCCCTCACTGGAAGTTACTTAGGAAGAGGCATTAATTCTTTTGGTTCACTAGGGTGTCATTTGGCAAATTACTATATGTGCGCAATAAAGCACAGAGTTGGAAGATGCCCTGAGAAACTCTCTAGGTTTCTTCTTTTGCCTTCTGGTAAATTAGCAACTTATTGAATTCAACAAGTGTATGCATAGTTTCATACTATAAACAATATGACTACAAATCATGGATAAACTATTTCACAACCCCATCTTTTTGAAAGTTTGCCTAAGCATATATGGTATGTATTTATATTTCAAAATATGGCTAAAAGTCCTGAAGGACTACAAAGAAAACTCAGCCATCCCATTTGCAAAAGGATCTGATTAGTTGCTCTTGCTCAACACTCTTAAGTTTTCAAACACTAGATAATCAAAAGTGTTAAAAAGAGTCAACAGATACTTTATGTTATAACTTACAGCACAACAGAATGAAACTGAAAAAATGTATGCTAACTGAAATGATGAAATATCATTTTGAATTGATACACATATAAAATTTTGATGGAGATATATTTTTACATCTCCATAGAAAGAGTATAGCATAACTATAACTATCCATTCCAACCACATATTGGCATAATTATTATCTGAGCTTATAATACAAATTACAAAATATTAGAACATATTTACAACTATTTTAGGAATTAATGACATAAAAATAATTGTTTGATTATACTCCATAAGGACAAAAGAAATTTTAAGATAAAAGCCTATAGAGTAACTTTTTTCCTCAGGTAAGAGACTAGATAAGCACATGAAAAATTCTCAAAATTCCTTTTGATTAGAAAAAAATTATTTAATCCACCATTTAAACTATATCATTTAAAGAGCTGTAGTTCTAAACAACAGCCATAAATGGAATATTACTTTATGATGCTATTTATCTGTTCACATACATGTCCTACCTCTCCAATGCAATTTTAGAACCAATGAAGGGTAGGTCTAAGCCCTCTGCATTCCCCAGCAGCGAGTACATTGGAACAGGTAATATAGTCTCAAAACAATGTGGGATGATGAAAAATTGCATTCACTGCCTAAGGGATGAATAAAAAGGATACTGGTGGAACATTCTGAAAAGAGATTGATTACTGATATTTCACTGAAAAACATAGTGTCAGCAAAACGCAGCCTATGGGGCACTCCCACCTGCCACCTATGTTATATGGCACACAAGCTAAGAATGGTTTTCACATTTTAAATGGTTGGGAGAAAAATCAAAGGAATAATAATATTTCATATTTTGAAATATGAAAATTAGATGAAATTCAAATGTCAGTGTCCATAAATAATGTTTGATAGGAACAAACTCATGCATTTTCTATGGCTGTGTTCACATTACAACAGCATAGTTGAGTAGATGCAGCAGAAACTGGATGACCTTCAAAGTCTAAAGCATTTACTATCTGGTCCTTTATAGAAAAAGGCTGTTAACTCCTGCTTTAGGAGAAAGCATGTACAAGGAGGTAAAAGTGAAAAGGAAAATCATATTCTAGTTGGACCCCAAGAGTTCAATTATGGAAAGCAAAGGAAAAAAACCCAAAAAACAGAAGTGGGGAGGAGAACTAAGTAGAATGGCCTTTGGAAATTTAGTCATAGAATTCATATTCACATCCTTACACTGTTATGAAATTACAGAACAAGGAAATTTTTGCTTTCAGAGGATTTCTGAATAGACAGTAGAGGGAAAAAGCAATGAAGAGAGAGAGAGGAGAGAATAGGGGTATAAAACTGCTCAGAGAAAGTTCTAATGTTGGAAACATAGAGGAAGTTCATGTTACTTCATTGTTCTGCTCCATTTCTTTCAAACTCTAAGCATTAGTAAGTTTTAATGGTAAAGTAAATATTTATTCTCTTCATTCTTAAAAAAAAAAAAAAAAAAAGAGTGGGACCTACTTGTAACATTAAACATGGACTGTAAAAATAACTCTTCCGTGTATGGAATTTTTCAATGGAAGAAACTACCCAAGCCCAAAGGCTATGTGCAGAGGTTCTACAATAATAATGGAACATAAACAATCACTATTAAAACACACACATAGGGCTTCCCTGGTGACGCAGTGGTTAAGAATCCGCCTGCCAATTCAGGGGACATGGGTTCCAGCCCTGGTCCGGGAAGACCCCACATGCTGCGGAGCAACTAAGCCTGTGCACCACAACTACTGAGCCTGTGCTCTAGAACCCGCCAGCCACAACTGCTGAGCCCATATGTCACAACTACTGAAGCCCGAGCTCCTAGAGCCTGTGCTCCGCAACAAGAGAAGCCACCGCAATAAGCCTGTGCACCGCAACAAAGAGTAGCCCCCCCTCACCGCAGCTAGAGAAAGCCCATGCGCAGGAACCAAGACCCAATGCAGCCAAAAATAAATAAATTAACTTAAAAATATATAAATAAAATACACACATACACTCTCACACATTTATGTGCTTTCAGTAAAATCATTCCTGTGAACAAATCAAATAAAATTAGGGTAATAGTGGGCAAACATGGAAATATTATTTTTTGCCAAAGGTTTATTTATTGGGGTATTACAACTGTCTGAAAAAATAAAATTCTAACAAAGACTTTGTTGTGAAATTGTTAATCTTCCAAGTTCCTACAGATACATAATTTTACACCCATAGATTTCCTACCCTTCAAGTCACCATAATGTCTCAGTGGAAAAAATGGATCCTTTGGGATTCTACATTTAATCTTTCAATTATTCTAAGGAAGTAACGTCTTCCTTGTGTTTATGGATTCCATTCCACAAATAGTCATTTAGCATTCACTGTATGTGAGGCACTGTGCTGGGTGCTATGAGAGATACAAAGGAACGCAAAGTGATGGCCCTCCAGAGGATCATAACCTGGGTAGGAAGACAGACAGGTGTGCAAGTAACTACGATACAAGGCAGATGGAGATCAATGCTTTAATAGAGCTACACCCCTGGTGGGAAATTTCAGATGACTTCATGAGATTTTGCGTTTGGGCCATAAAGGAAACATAAGACTTCCTTAAGATGAGGTCCAGTGAAGAACACTCTAGGAAGACATTATTACATTACAGAGGCATGAAGGCATAGGGTGTTTCCTGCCTCACTCCGATACATAAACCATGGTGGGTTAATATTAATAATAACCATTGTTAATGAGCTTCTCTTGTAGAAGTTCTGCAAATTGCACTTTAATCTATGGTATTTGTCAAAATGTAGAGTAGGGAAGAACAGTAATAAGGTACAGTAATGAAAACCATTGTTTTGTGATAACGAAATGAGAAAGCAAGTCTAAGTCTGTATAAAGAGGAGGGAGGCAAAGGCACACTGTAATTGTCGGTGAAGACAATGAGTGCCTTATGATGTCCATCTGTATATTTAAAATCAGATTAAATTGATTCCATTAAATAAATTTCAAAAACTGGCAAAACTAATCTATACTGTTAAAAGTCATGATAGTACTTATCTATGAGTGTAGCAAATGAATGACTGAAAGGAGGTACCAAGGAGTCTCTGGCGTGTTGCTAAGGTTCTGTTTTCAATCTAAGTGCTGGTTACAAGAGCGCGATTAGTTTGTGAAAATTCATCAAAATGTACCTTTATATTATGCACGCTTAAAGTTTTAAAAACTAGGCTGGGTGGGTATATTTCAACTAAATGAAAACATCCTATAATTATCTTATTAATCTCATGAAGTTTAATAATTTAATATCTTTCAATTCTATGAAAGTTATGCAAATTTGATATAATGGAACGTAAGATAGAAATGTTCAAAAATACTTTAAGATCATTTTAGTGGGGGAAAATAAGTTATTGAAGTTTCCTTGCTAACACTTTAAACTCATCAGATTGAGATTCACCATTCTAAACTCTATTATTTACCACTGTCTTATTCTGCTGTGTCTCTCTACAGTAAAACTTGAAAGAGTTGTCTATAATCTTTGTATAACTATTCTCCAATCTCATATTATCTACTCAGACAACTCTCTGGCCCTTCCAATCCCACCATTCCACTGAAACTACTCTTGTCCAGATCATCGAAAACTGCACGTTGTCAAATCCAATGATTACTTCTCTCTTTATTTTATTGAGCCCCTCGTAATATTGCATGCTGCTATTCCCTCCCTCCTCCTCTAAGACTTTCTTCTTGGGTCTCCCATGTTATCACACTCTCCTGATTCTCCTCCTAATTCTCAGTATTCTGTATTGAATGCCCCTCTTCTGTTACACTTCTAAATATT
>RJWK010022688.1:0-20947 GCA_004363435.1 Platanista minor | reverse complement strand
TAATCATGAAAAATGCCAATAAGTAAAAACATCCTATTCACATCCTCTACAATTAGAGTAATATAAAAGGTAGATAAGTTATAAATATTTCAACATTTGGAAATTTAAGATATTTTTAAAAAATTTTATGGGTAATATAGAATAATAGGACACTGGGTTAGGAATCATGGACCTAGGGGCTAGTATTTTATTTTTTAATCTTTATTATTTTATACATATATAGTCATGTAAAATTAGTCATCTCATATGATTTTTAAAATTTTCCCTTTTTTCCTTTTTCTTTTCTTTTGCTTGTTCTGCCTTCCTCCTGTCCACTCACATCACTCTATTCCATATTGCATATTAACAACTTCTGTATTCTTCACACATGATATGAATATATAATTACATAATATGCATTGTGTATTCACCAGTATTTTCTCCTAGAACATATACACATAATACACATGCAAATAGATATGCACAAATCAATGTATAAACCGGTTTACAAAAAAAGGTAGAGATCAAAATGTACACATTTTTCTATATCCTGCTTATTGTACTCAATTTTATCTCTTGGAAATCTCTCCAAGTCATCTGGAATGTTTTTAATTATTATTATTTTTTACTGATGGCAAAACTAATACTTTATACTTTATGGTAAGCCATAAATATTCAATCATTCTTCTATTGATGTTCATTAATTTTATTTTTAGTTTGTTCACCAATATGAAATATTCTTGTACTCATGTTTTTATTTACTCGTAGTTTTTTTGTTTGTTTGTTTGTTTTTTTAAACCACACTATATTTCCAGAAGTGGGATTGCTCCGTATATATTTATCCTTGCAATCCCTTGACAACTACAGAATTTGAGTAGTAACTTTTCACATTTTATTTGGCCATCAAGATTTGCTTTCATGTAAATGATTTATTCTGTCTTTGTCTAATTTTTCTTTTGGTTTGTTTAGCTTTTTCTTGCAAATTCGAAATGGCTCTCTGTCCATTACAGATATCCACCCTATTTTTATCACTAATATTGCAACTGGTATCGTTTTTACTACATTATATGACAATTTTCATGTATTTTACTATATTTATAGAATTAAGTATGTTGTTGTTTATTTTCCATTTTCTTGATTTCCTTCATAGGTTAAGGTTCTTTCTCTTAATGCTATATTGTGTTTTTTTTGTTTTGTTTTTGTTTTGTTTTTTGCGGTACGCGGGCCTCTCGCTGTTGTGGCCTCTCCCGTTGTGGAGCACAGGCTCCGGACGCGCAGGCTCAGCAGCCATGGCTCACGGGCCCAGCCGCTCCGCGGCATGTGGGATCCTCCCAGACCGGGGCACGAACCCGTGTCCCCTGCATCGGCAGGCGGACTCTCAACCACTGCGCCACCAGGGAAGCCCTCTTAATGCTATATTGAAAATGAAGACTGCTAGAGTTTTTTTCTAAGATCTTTCTAATAATTATTTTTTTGCATTTTGAACATGTGTGTTAATCTTTCTGAAGATTAATTTGTATATGGTTTAAGTCAAAATTCCATCTTTATGTTGGGATAGCTTGCCAGGTTTACAAAGTCATTTATTAATAAATTTCTCTACTAGCCACCAAATTGAAATACTATATTATAGAAAAAAATACTATTTTTATCATCATTCTTTACTGAATTTTCTATTCTGTTCACAATTTTTTAAATCTCTTGCTATACTGTATTTATTTGGATTTCATTTCATTGCCTTTTATAGAATGCTTACCTATAAGGCAAACCCCCAACATTATTATCCTTTTTTATAATTTCCTTGGCTTATTTAGATATTTGTTCTTCATAAGAAGTTTAGGAAAAATTTTCTAATTAATAAAAAATCCTTTTAAAATTCTAACTAGAACTGCTTTTTATTTTTAAAGGGTAGTTACTTTAAAAAAATTCTTTTTGATTTTTGGCTGTGTTGGGTCTTCATTGCTGCACACAGGCTTTCTCTAGTTGTGGCGAGCAGGGGCTCTTTCTTGAGGTGCACAGGCTTCTCATTGTGGTGGCTTCTCTTGTCACAGAGCATGGGTTATAGGTGCATGGGCTTCAGTAGCTGTGGCACATGGGCTCAGTAGTTGTAGCTCATGGGCTCTAGAGCGCAGGCTCAGTAGTTGTGGCACATGGGCTTAGTTGCTCTGCGGCATGTGGGGTCTTCCTGGAGCAGGGCTCAAACCTGTCACCTGCATTGGCAGGTGGATTCTTAACTTCTGAGCCACCAGGGAAGCCCTAGAGCTGCATTAAATTTATATATTGGTATGAAAACCATTATGTCTCTTTAATATGAAATCTTTCCATAAATGAAGACAATGTCTTCCATTTGCTCAAATCTTAATTTTTATTCTTCATAATATTTTATAGTTTTAAAAATAGATATTCCACTATTTTCTTATTCAAATCATTAAATATTTTATTTGGTTTTGATACTGTTGAGAATTAAATATTATCCCAATTCTTGGTGTTAACTGCTTGTGTGGATAATGTAACTATTTTCTCTATCAGATACTTAGCTACTTCACTGAGTTCACTATGAGTATTCCTTTGAATCATTGGGGTTTCCTTAGTAATGGGTATCATCATCATCAAAAAGAGGCAGTTGTATCTATTCCAATGTTTATAGTGATCACTTCTCCTGACATTAAATTTTATAGTTCTTAGTTCTGAAAAACTTATTAGACAGAAACCTCAATTAAACAGAGCTGGGAAACCAGAAAGGGAGGCTCTCATGCTCTGCAGCCATAGCAGAGCTCAGCAAGAAGAAAGTTTTCTCTTCTTTCCTGGCAAGGACTCAGCCAATGAAAAGCCATGGACTCTTCGTTCACTTTAGCCCTCCCAACTTCCTTTTCCCCTCTTTGAAAGTGTTCTTCTTTTGCTGTGCAGGAATTTCTACATGGTTCAGCATGGTTGCAGACCCCAAATTTCAACTCTTTGCTGATCCAGAATAAATCCATCTTTGCTGGAGAAATATCTGGCAGTCTGTTTGTTTCAAGTCAACAGTTTTTATTTGGTTTTAGAATTTTGTTTTAAATTAAATTATATTTATTTATTTGTTGAACAATCTTATTATACTGAAGTAGTTTCTTTCTCTTCTCTGTTACCCAGAAATGTTATCAAGTGTGGCTTCTACATTTTTATCAAATTTTTTTTTCAGTGGCTTTTGATGTGATCATCTAGATTTATCTTCTTCAATGACTGTTATAATGAATCATGATGTTAGTTTTCCTGAGTCTGGAGTACTGCCTGACATGGCAAATTCAATTTTAGATATACTAAAGGTTGTCTTCTGTCATTTTATTTAGAATTTCTCTATCTATAGTCACAAATGAGTTTGAGTTAGTTTTACTTTTTGTACTATGTTTATTAGGTATTGGTATAATAAGCTGGATTCATAAAATAAATAGAAAGGTTTTTTTAAGTTTTTCTATGGTATGGAATAAACATTGAAATTACAATTTCTTTAAATGTTTAATCTAATTCAGTTGTAAACATAGCTGGTTAGGGCCTCTTTGTGGAAGAGCTCTAAACACATTTCCAATTTCTTTCAGAAGGACACTACTCAAATATTTTTAATCTTTGGTAATTTTTATTTTGATAATAAATCATCTATTCCCTGTAGGTTTATGAATTTGTTGCTTGAGTTTTATGTTGTATTCTGTTCTAATTTGTCTTTTAATCTGTCTTGTATTTGACATTATATCTCCTTTTAAATCTCAGATTCCTTTGCTTTTTTTCCTAAATTGGTTTTCTCAAGGAACTGACATTTGAATGTAGTTATATATCAACTATATTTTTTCTGTATTTCAGTCATTTAAGTGTTTTTCTTTATTAACTCCTCTTCATTGGTAATTGTAGTTTATTTTTATATTTATTTTTAATTATTTAGATCAAGTAATGAATTCTTCTACTTACCCTCTTTCTTCTTTAATAACGAAGACGTGAGATTATCCTGTGAGTGAAGCTTTTGCTGTTGTCCTGTAGATTCTGGTAGGTAATAATTTCCCTTTTTTCCAGGTAATTATAATTGTAATGCTGATTTCCAGTTTGAATAAAATATTTTAAAGAGTATAGATTTGGGAGGAATTCAGTTTTTAAAAATTAGTTCTAATGTTTTCATGTGACTAAATATATAATGCTATGATTGGATAACAATCAAACATTAGTATGTTATGTTTGGAGAAAATATCTTAAAAAAGTAAGGTATCTTTGGTGGCCAAGTACTTGAATGATTTTTGTATGTTCTATGGACATTAAAAAAAATTAGGATGTTAAGACTGTCTCTATATATTTTAAATAGTCTCCTACTACAATCATTATCAAGTTATTTTCTCTTTACATATTTTATTGCTATATTGATAGGTGCAGAATTCATGCCATTGTTAATCTGTACATTTGAAAGTACTATCCCATTCTTTGGATGGCTACCTTCTCCTTCCTTTGTTAATATCTAAATTTTACTTTAATATTCTGTTTCCATGATGACTACCATTTTCAGTGTTTATACCAAGACATACATATTATCTGCTCCAAATATTTTATATAAACTTTTTTTTACCATGATGTTATATACTACCAAAACCTATATTTATAGTATTGTCACAAACAAATTTTTTATTAATATTCAACTTTTGCAATGTCTGAGGTTTCAACTTGGCCAGATTTAAGCTCTAAGAACTTGATTTTAACTTCATGCAGTAAATGCAAGAAGAGAAACATTGTTGGAATTAACTGACTTTCCCTTGGAACTTTAGATAGCACACATCACTTAACTCTTGAGGGTAAAGAACCCAACAGTTAACAGCTATCACTTCACTTTTGATAGGTACACACGTACACGCAGCTTGGAACTGAAAATGAGTACCTTTAATTTAGAAGGACCATCATTTGATCTTTAAGAGCTATCATTTGATTTAAATGATATGATCACAGAGTGGTAAACACACCTTAGCAGTTGTGTTAAATTCCAATAATTCTTCTTAACATTGCTAATAACTTTTGAAGTAATTATTGATGTTTCTTTAGCACATTTGTGCCCTGTGATTTTCATATTTTCAAGCCTCCATAGTGGATGGTAAATGTCAACAAACATGTTGTGCAAGTTAATCATCTCAACTTTCAAAAAAAGGAAATTCAGTGCTAAGTTTTCCATTAAATGTGTATCTTTATTTTTTCAAACTTACTGTTTCTGAAAAAGTTGACTGCAAAATTATACGAAGCACTACCAAACAAAAAGTTAATAGTTAATAGGTTTATAAAACCACTGAAACGTTGTTTCTCTACACACTCTAAAAATTGACTGCTCAGCTTCATTACCCTGCTTACTACAGGTAAAGCTAATATTTAAATCTCTGTTTCTTTCTCTCAGATTCTTCTATTGGCAACCTGCTGGTTTTGTGTATTTCATAAGCATTGGCCAGAAGGGGCAGCAGGTTTGAATCTTTATCCCACTATCACTGGGAATCCAAGAGATTCATTTGTCCCTCATGTTACAGCCCATTTCATGTTACCTTGTGTGTAAATGAAGTCAAGAAGAAGAGAAATGTAATCCTGTTAGCCATTTCATATAACCAAATATGACTTGTTTTAATGTAACTGATAACAATATTTTGCTAAAGGAAGAGAGGAAGGAAGGAAAGAAGAAAGAGAGAAAGAAAGAAGGACAGTTGAGGTTAAGTACTAAATTTGTCAAGATGATAGGTCAACAGGTACACAAGTGAAATTGTCCCAGGCCACCATGCGTGCAAAAGTCTCTCTATTACAGCACATAGGCTAAGCCTCCATTATCACATTTTTCACATGGTATTGTACAAGTTTCCATAAATTTCTATCAGGTACATACTAAGATTGCAGAAGAGAGGAAATATTTTGTTATTTTCTATAATCCCATTGTCTGTTACAGATCTAGAAAAATAAGTGAGCAAATGAATTTAAGCAGTAAGAAAGCTGTCCATGTGAATGGTATTTATAGGGACTCAAGGTCTTTAAATAAAAGGGAAAAAGTTTGCTTGGGTTGTATGGCACAAATATTCATTACCATTATTTATGAGGACCTTGTGCTATTTATAGATATCTACCAAGTATATATATCCAAATAACTAATACATGTGTCAGCAACACGTCATTGAAAATTAGCCATACATTTTATTTTTTTAAATCTATTCAAATGTACTTAATCTTTTACTGATTATGTTACACCATAATAGGCACACAACAACAAATTTTCTATGGTTGATCTTCTGAAGTTAAAGAAATAGAAGTTCTACTAAAGCACTGCTTTTATTACATAAAAGGCACAATTATCACAAGCATTTTAAAAGACAAGTAGCCATTTTCAAGACAAAATTGTCTTTTCAAGAATGATCGTTAAAACTATAATATAACCACATACTAGTTCTACTTTTGCTCTTTAAGAAAAATGAACTCCTCCCTGACTAGTTTAGTAGTAACTGGATAGAAGGAATATAGCATCACTTCCAGACTCTTCATTGAATTAAATGCTTTTTTGCTGCTTTTATCATCAGCAATATCTTTTATAGCTACTGAATAAATGCAGTTCATATAAGCATACTATCTTGCAAAAGTCAGAAAACCGTTTTTTTACCATTTTAAGTTGATTTAGGAACAGACAGCATGTTTTCTTTGATATCTTGTTCCCTACTACACCTTCAATTTAAGACCCACTAAAAGAAGAGAAAGGAGATCAAACATTCAACAAAATAAAAGCCTCTTTTTCAATTAAACAAAGCTTTTACTTTTAATACTAGAACAGAAGTCCTTTGTGAACAGTATGATTTTGTAGCCACTGAAAAGTGAACAGATTAGAAAACACTACAGAGGTTCTGGTCTAAGATGATAATGTAGGAAGATCCTGAACTCAACTTCTCCCACAGAAACACCAAATCTACAGCAATATAGAAACAATTTTCTCTAGAAAAAAATCTCCAAACTAGTAGAGCAACCCCATCACATCAGGCAAATGAAAAGGAAACCACACTGTAGTGGGCAGGAGAGGCAAAGACAAGATCTCACCATAGACCCCCACCCCTGGCATTGCAACCCACAAATGGGAGGGAAGTCAAAACCTGGAGCTTCTCCCTGAGGAGCAAAGGGTTCATACCCCACATTGGGCAGCCCAACTTTTAAGACTGGCACCTGACAGATGAGCTCCCAAAACATCTGACTTTGAAGACCAACAGGGTTCACAACTTGCAGAGCCGTGGTAAACTGAGGAATGGCTCTTAAAGAGCTCATACAAAGACACATCCACTGCAGGGCCCAGCAGAGAACATACCCTTTGAAAAGCACCCAGAGTTTATGTGAAAGAGACTCATTTCATAATTTTGAAGTGCTGGTCTGAGGGGCAGGGCCCTTCTGGGATACTCTCCAGGGATAGAATATGGTGGGTGTCACCTTCCAGCTCTCCTTCTGCCTTGCTAAAGCTGGAAGGCTCCATCTTTTTTTCCCATTCTGGTGGGTGTCATTTTTATGTTCCAGTAGGTGGGCACTACTTCCATGTTCTCTCTCTGACTTGTTAAACCCGGCAGGCACCATTCTTTTATTTCTTGTGTTTTCCCCTTTCCCTATTTTTTTCTTTTTATTCATTTCCTTTTTTTTTTTTTTTTTTCTGATGGGTGTCATCTTTGCACTCCAGCCCAGAAGGTGACATTTCTCATTCTACCTCATCCACACTCCAGAGTGCCTTCATCTCCTGGAGGGGAGTCTCTATGTATGCTTGATGTCTCATTTTTTATGTCTGGTAACCCAGCTTTTGAAAACGCCACCCAGGGGACACCCCTGACTGCCTGGCTGTGGAGGCCAGGAGGGCTTACATTCTTGGTACCCTAGGACTGTAATAATCAGAGATTCTGTTCTTGGCAGACTACCACTCCCAGGGCACTGCACAGATAGCAGACTGAAACACACCTATAGTCTTTCTGAGAAAGAGGCCTATGTGCTTGCCCAGGAGTTTTGTCTTGAGGGACAGGCTTCTGGTTTGGCACACTTATAGAAGTCTTTGGAGCTACTCTCAGGGAACAGAAGCTAGTGGACACAGTCTCTGCACTCTCCCCCTCCACCAGCTTGCTAGTAACTTTCAGAAAGAGCCATTTACCCTTTTCTGGTGCCTTGACTTTTGCTGCCAAGACACTTCTACATTGTCCAGTTCTTGCGGCCAGCAAGGCTTAAACTTGCAGGTCCCACAGGACTCTAACCAATGGAGAAAAGGTTCTTAAACACCTAACAACCCCAACAAGAGGCACAACAAGAGGCAACAGACCCAGGAGTTCAATCTTTCTGTGAAAGAAGCCTATTAGTTTATCAACAGAGCTGCAGCCTGAGAGACTGGCTTCTAATTAAGCACACAACTACAGGCCAATTGTAACCTTTCCTGAGATCCTGAAGGGCAAGCACTATCTTCCTGCTTTCCTTCTTCCCAGCTCCAGAGCACCAGCTTCTCTCCCAGGGGATATCCCTTGATCATCTGGCTTCCGTGGCCAGGGGAGCTTGTATTTCTGGGCCCTACAGTACTGTAATAATCAAAGGGACAGTTCTTGGAAGGCTATCACCCCCAAGACACTGAACAGAGAGCAGTCTGAAACACACTTCCAGTGTTTCTGTGACTTGCTAGTCCTGGAGCTTCAACCTTAGGGGCAGGATTCAGGTTTGGCACACATCTAGAGGCTATGGAAATGCTTTCAGGGACTGTAGGCTGAGAAATGCCATCTTTGTGCTTTTGCTCTGTCTCACTGCAACTCACTGGTATCTCCCAGAAAGGGCTTATACACTCATTTGGAGTTCCAGATTTTGTGACTGCTACACAGGAAACACACTTCCAGATCACCTGGCTCTGGAGGCCAGCAGGGCTTATGTTTACAGTCTCACAAGACTATATTTGTATTCTTGAAAAGCTGCAGCCTGAGGATGTGGCTTCCAATCTGCCTGAATCTAGGTGCTGAATGAGATCTTCCCCTTTAGGACACTGGCTGATCTTGGCACACACTCAATTTCTAGGAGCTATTAAAAATAAAATAGGCTGCATGGACAATCACAAAGGTCTGAGAGACAACCAAGAGCTAGGGCAGGGTTGAATGATAAGGGTCATCATCTACATAAGGCCAACGCTTATGTAGACTGGGAGAAGTGGCTGTCTCATCTAACACATAGAAACCATCAAAGAGAGTCAAGCAAAATGAAGAAATAGAGGGATTTTTCCCAAATGGAAGAACATCATAAAACCTCAGGGGGAAAGAAAAAACCAAACACCTAATGAAACAGAGGTAAGTAATATACCTGATAAAGTGTTCAAAGTAATGATCACAAAGATGCTCCCTGAACTTGAGAGAAGAATGGAGAAAAACAGAGAGAACTTCAACAAAGAGACACAAAATGTAAGAAACTTCCAAAAAGAAGTTGCAAAGCTGAAGAACACAATAACAAAAGTGAAAAATACACTAGAGAAGTTCAGCAATAAACTAGATGAAGCAGAAAAAATTATCAGTGAACTCAAAGAAGGGTAGAGGATATCACCCAATTGGAGCAAAAAAAAAAAAAAAAAAAAGTGAAGATAGCTTAAGGGACTTATGGAACAACATCAAAGAGGCTAACATTTGCATTATAGGAGTCCGAGATGAAAAGACAGAGATCTTATTTGGAGAAATAATGACTGAAAACTTCCCTCTTCTGGGGGGGAAAAAAATAAAAACAGACTTCCAATCCAGGAAGCCTAGAGAGTTTCAAATAATATGAACCAAAAGAGACCCAAAACAAGACACATTATAATTAAAATGTCAAAAGTTAAGGACAAGGAGAGAATCTTTAAAAACATTAAGAAAAAAAAAAAAAACACTTGTAATATACAGGGGAATCCCCATAAGACTATCAGATTTTTCAGCAGCAAATTTTCAGGCCAGAAGGGAGTGTCACAATATATTCAAAGTGTTGGAAGAAAAAAAAAATTTTACCCAAGAATACTCTACATAGCAAAGTTATCTTCAGAACTGAAGGAGATAGAAAAAGTTTTCCAAACAAAAACTAAAGGAATTTATTACCACCAAACTGTCCTTACCAGAAATGTTAAGGGATTTCTTTAAGTTGAAAAGAAAGGGCACTAATTATTAACAAGAAAATATGTAAAAGAATAAATTTCATTGGTAAAAGTAAATATATAGTAAAGGTAGTGGATTAATCACTAAAGATAGTAAAAAGGTTAAAAGACAAAAGTAGTAAAAATAACTATACAATAATTAGTTAAGGGAAATACAAGATAAAAAGACGTAAAATGTTACATCAAAAACAAAACATAGTAGGGGAGAGTAAAAATGTTGAGTGCTAGAACGCATTCAAACTTAAATAGTTATAAATTTAAAATAGACTGTTATATAAGTTCTTATACATAAACCTCATGGTAATCACAAAGCAAAAAAAAAAGATAATGAGAAAGTAATCTAAGTATACCACTAAAGAAACTCATCAAACCACAGAAGGATAGAGCAAGAGAAGAAAGGAACAGAGGAACTACAAAACAGTCCTAAAACAATAACATGGCAATCAGTACATACCTATCATCATCACTTTAAATAAAAATGGACAATATTCTCCAAAAAGATGTGGAGTGGCTAAGTAAATTAAAACAAACAAACAAAAAACCACCAAGAAAAAAAACATGGCCATCTGTATGCTGCCTACAAGAGACTCACCTCAGATGTAAGAACACAGACTAGATGTGAAGGGATGAAAAAGGATATTCCATGCAAATAGAAACCAAAAGAAAGCTGGGGTATCTATACTTTTATCAGACAAAATAGACCTTAAACAAAGATTGTTATAAGAGACAAAGAAGGGTATTACATATTGATAAAGGGATCTGTCAAACAAGATATACCATTTGTAAACATTTATTTACCCAACATAAAAGCACCTAAATACATAAAGCAAATACTAACAGACCTTACATATGAACAAAAGTTCCGTTCTGAGAGTGTGTTTGTAATTCCAACAAAGTTACCCTAGATACCTAATTAACACAGTCGGGTATATAGTACTGTATTGTAATAGGTTTATAATACTTTTCACACAAATAATACATAGAAAACAAACACAAAAAATAAAGAAAACATTTTTAATCTTACAATACAGTACCTTGAAAAGTACAGTAGTACAGTACAACAGCTGGCATACAGGGGCTGGCATTAAGTGAAGAGACAAGAAGACTTGCTGACTGGAGGAGGAAGGGGAGGTGAGAGATGGTAGAGCTGAAGAACTGTCAGCAATAGGAGACTGAGGATAAGCTTCAATTTCACTCACGCCTGCTTTTACGCTTGCTTCCAGACATCCTGGGCTTGAAATAAAGATACTGTACTACTGTACTGTATACAGTACTGTAAAGTACACAAAAGCACAACCACTTGCAGAGGATGCACATGCATGACAATATACACCAGACATATGAACTAACTTATGTGACTGGACATACAAATGCACATTCACATCTTTGAAAGTTTGCAGTTTGAAGGTTTGTATGTAGAGGACTTACTGTATAAAAACAGTAGGGATTTTAATAGTACACTTACATCAATGGATAGATCATCCAGACAGAAAAATCAATAAAGAAACATCAGCCTTAAACATGTTAGACTAGATGAACTTAACAGATACATACAAAATATTCCATCCAAAGAAAGAATACACATTCTTCTGTGCATATGGGACACTTCCCAGGATAAATCGTATGTTAGGGCACAAAACAAGCCTTAACAAATTTTAAAAGTATGAAATCATATCAAGCATCTTTTCTGACAACAATGGTATGAAACTAGAAATCAATTATAAGAAGAAAATGAGATAACCAGCAAATATGTGGAGATTAGATAACATGCTATTTAACAACCGATGGGTGAACAAAATATCACAAATGATATAAAAATACCTTGAGACAAATTAAAATGGAAATACAACATTCCAAAACTTATATGATGAAGTTCTAAGAGGGAAAAGCCGAAAGCTTTTCCTCCAAGATCAGGAACAAGGCAAGAATGCCCATTCTCACCACTCTTATTCAACATAGTAGTGGCAGTTCTAGCCAGAGCATTTAGGCAAGAAAAATAAATAAAAAACAACCAAATCAGAAAAGAAGAAGCAAAACTAGCACTATTTACAGATGACGTGATGTTATCAATATATATACAAAAAACCTTAACGACCTCACAAAAAGTATTAGAATAAATGAATTCAATAAAGTTGCAGGACACAAGATTAATATACAGAAATCTGGGTTTTTTTCCTAATTCATTGATAATGAGCTATTGGAAAGAGAATTCAAGAAAACAATCCTGTTTACATTTGCAACAAAAACAATAAAGTATCCAGGAACAAATTTAACCAATGAGCTAAAAGATCTATACACTGAACCCTGTACTACACTGATGGAAGAAATAGAAGACACAAATAAAAAGACAGTACATGCTCATGGACTGGAAAAATTAGCATTGTTAAAATGCCCATACTAGCCAATGCTATCCACAGATCAATGCTGTCTCTATCAAAATTCCAATGACATTTTTTACAAAGCTAGAATAATCTTGAAATTTGTATGGAACCATAAAAGACCCCCATTAGCCAAAGGAATCTTGAGAAAGAAGAAAAAAGTTGGAGGCACCATGCTCCCTGATTTCAAACTCTGTTACAAGTCTACAGTAATCAAAAAGGTATGGTATTGGCATAAGAACAGACACATAGGTCAATGAAACATAATTTAGAGCCCAGAAATAAACCCACACATTTAATCAATCAATTTATGATCAAGGAGCCAAATACATACAATGGGGAAAGGAGTCTTCATAAAATGGTGCTGGGAAAACTAGACAACACATGCAAAAAATGAAACGGGATCACTATCTTACATCATACACAAAAATTAACTCAAAATGGATTAAAGACTTGAACCTAAGACTTGAAGCCATAAAACTAGAAGAAAACATAAGTGGTTAGCTCTTTGACATCTATCCAGGAAATAATTTTTTGTATTTTACACCAGAAGCAAAGGTAACAAAAACAAAAATAAATAATTGGGACTATATCAAATTAAAAAGCTTTGAATTTTATCAAATTTTATCAAATCATGTATCTGATGAGAGGTTAATATACAAAATATGTAAAGAACTCATACAACTCAATAGCAAAGAAAAAAATCTTAATAAAAAATGGGCAGGATATTTGAATAGATATTTTCCAAAGAAGACATATAGAAGGTCAATAGGTACATGAAAAGATGCTCAGCATCACTAATCATCACGGAAATGCAAATCAAAATCACAGTGAGATATCACCTTACACCTATCAGATGGCTGTTTTCAAAAAAACAACAAACCACAAGTGTTGAAGTACTGGAGAGAAGGGAATCCTACTGCATTGTTGGTGAGACTGTAAACTGCTGTAGTCACTATGGAAAACAGTATGGAGTTTCCTCAAAAAATTCAAAGAAGAACTTCCATATGATTCAGCAATTCTGCTTCTGGGTATTTATCTGAAGCAAATAAAAGTAACTTGAAAAGATACATGTACCCCCATTTTCACTGCAGCATTATCTACAATAGCCAAGACATGGAAACAACTTATGTGGGCATCAACGGGTGAATGGAAAAAGTGGTATATGAGTACGTGTGTGTATGTGTGTGTGTGTGTGTGTGTGTGTGTGTGTGTGCGTGTGTGCGTGTGTATTATTCAGCCACAAAAAGAAATGAAATCTTGTCATCTGTGACAACATGGATCAATCTTGAGGGCATTACGCTAAGTGAAATAAGTCAGACAAAGAAAGACAGATACTGTATGATCTCACTTCTATGTGGAATCTAAAAACAAACAAAGCTCATAGATAGAATAGATTGATGGTTGCCAGAGCTGGGAGGTGGGCAAAATAGTTGAATGGAGTCAAAAGGTACAAACTTCCAGTTATAAAATAAACAGGTCATGGAGATGTAACATACAACATTGACTGTAGTTAATAATACAGTTATAGGGCTTCCCTGGTGGCCCAGTGATTGAGAGCCCGCCTGCCGATGCAGAGGACACGGGTTCATGCCCCGGTCTGGGAAGATCCCACATGCCACGGAGTGGCTGGGCCCATAAGCCATGGCCGCTGAGCTTGCACGTCCAGAGCCTGTGCTCTGCAACAGGAGAGGCCACAACAGTGAGAGGCCCACATGCCGCAAAAAAAAAAAATAATAATAATAATACAGTTATAAAATAAATAGGTCATGAGGATGTAATATACAACATGGTGACTATAGTTAATAACACTGTATTTCATATTTGAAAGTTGCTAAGAGAGTAGATCTTAAAAGTCCTCATCACAAGGAAAAATTTGTAACCACGTATAATGATGGATGTTAACTAGACTTACTGTGGTAATATTTCTCAATATATACAAATATCCAATCACTGTGTTGTACACTTGAAAGTAATATAATGTTGTATGTCAATTATACTTTAATAATTTTTTAATTAAAAAATCACAAGTTGTTTATAATTTAGAAGGCAAAAAATTCTAAAATGCAACCTAGCCAGTTCTATGCCTAGACTGACCCCCTACAATCCTCAAAGAAAAAACATTTATTCCAAAAGCAAAAAAAATGATTCAGAGTTGTTCTTCAAATAATACAATCTATTAAACTTGTTCTGATATTAATACATTTCCCATTTTTCATATTATTTACTTCCTATCTAAATTGAGTTTTAAATTTCAACTGTATGGAGGATTGTGTGCCTAGTGGAAAAATGCATTATTGGGAGAATTTAATATAAGCTGCATCTTTAGGATATAAAACAAAATTGTATTCATATTAATTTTAGCCAAGTCACTAGGATTGGCTGTTGGAATTTCACTTCATAACAGAGTTGATTCATTAAGTACACAATGACCAGCTAGTGCCATGGTGTCTACCAAGGGCAGAGAGAATTAAAACAACACCACCAACAACAACAACAAAAACCACCTTTTCTAAGAGGCTAATCATGTTTTGAATGGAAGTACAAAGTATAGCATACACAAAGAAAACATTATAAACTTTCAGATGCCTGTGAAGGGTAACAGAATATGCCACCCCAAAATATATCACTTGGCATAAGTATTATTTTGAGCTGAAAGCAACTGAGAAGAAGCAGATTCAAGAAAAGCTCTCTGCCCTCCCCCTTTTACCTAAGAACAGGACACAGATTTGTTAAAGGTGCCAATCCTCCTCTCTCTACCAGAAAGGACAGAAGTTAATCAACTGGAGATAAGTTAGAACCTTATCAATCCAGAGGCTGGCACTAGAAAAAATCTACACAACACACCTGGCTAAAACTAGCCCTTATTTACCATCATTGTCCTCATATATTTTCCTTCCCACAATTTGCTACCCCAGATACTCAAAATCCTTTTCCTTTTTGTCTGTCACTTCTCTACAAAATTATGGTTCTTTTGTTAAGACGATATATGAACCCAAATTCTAACCACTCTGTTGAATTACTCATCATTGAGTACTCCCACTAGGATGCATGGCTCAAGTTTAATAAACTTCAGTTTGTTCTTCTTTTATTAAACTGTCTTTTGTTGGTCTAATTTGCAGAATCCCAGCCAACAAACCTAAAATGGATAGAGGAAAAATAAAATTTTTCCTCCTTTGCACCTGGGAGATAACAATGGCAGGTGTGCTAGAAAAACAAGAGAGGTTTAGACAGAAGTCTTCACATACACTTCTAAAGAACTAACATACCCAAATTGATGGAACAAGGGTGCAAAATGCAAACAGGTTAATAGAAAGAATACAAGCAGTTTGGGACAGAAAGAAATCAGTATTAGTAAGATAAGGGGGTTGTTTTACTGGAGCTGAGGAGGGGTGGGATAGCTGTGATTCCCTTAAGAATGGTCAGGTGGGGCTTCCCTGGTGGCACAGTGGTTGAGAGTCCGCCTGCCAATGCAGGGGACACGGGTTCGTGCCCCAGTCCGGGAAGATCCCACATGCCGCAAAGCGGCTGTGCCCGTGAGCCATGGCCACAGCCTGCGCGTCTGGAGCCTGTGCTCCGCAATGGGAGAGGCCACAACAGTGAGAGGCCCGCATACGGCAAAAAAAAAAAAAAAAAAAAAAAAAAAAAAAAAAAAAAAAAAAAAAGAATAGTCAGGTGGAAGACAATGAGCCAATAAAAGAAACAGTGGACATTTTGTTTCTCAAGAGATATGTCACTTATTTTTGCTTCCTTTCCCTTTGTTTAGCTTCTGGAGCACTTTATATTTCTTTTCAATGAGAGTTTTTGTGCCCTTGTTCAGTTTATACTCCCTTAAGTAAATCTTCTCAAGTCATTGATTCTATGGTTTCAAATATATATTTGGTGGCAGTTTCCTTTTCGTGTGGAACCAAGTCCATCATTTCATTTATCAAATTAAGGACAAAGCATCACTGCTTTGTCTGTGCATTTAATTATGGGTCCCCATAGAGCAGCCCCCCTTTTTCCAGATATGTTTAAGCACTTAAATCTACATATTAGATAAAGGGAAGATTTGATCAGTCTCATTCAGCTTAATGTGCCTCCAAGTCCTACTATTAAAGCATTAAATGAAGAAACAATCAAACAAGGGAAAACAGGAAAGAGGAAATGTATAGATAAACAACTAGGAGATATAGATGTTGAAGAATTACAAGTAAACTGAAAGATGCCCCTAGTAACATGTACAAATGTGCAATGATTTGCCGACCAAAATATACAAATGGGCTGTTTTGCTTTATGAATACTGAGTCCTGAAAAACATGTGGAAAGCTATTGTTATGTAGTAAAGATAAATTAAGGCACTCCAAAATCCAGCATTAAATCTTTCGAAATAAAGCCAACTTGTAATATGATATTTGGTATTAACCTCCACATTTAATAAAAGTCACTTAAGACCAAAATTCATATTATCTATTTTTACTTTTACCCACCTGGGTGATTTACCTGTCCTCAATTTCAAGCCTTCCAATGCCTCCAGTAGTTTCTAAAAATAGTGTTAATATTGTCTCAGTCTGATATAAATACCTGTGTTTAATGAGACATAATATTGACTTGCTCAACTAGTTAAGTTATTTGACCCTTAATTCATAGATATCAATTGAGCACTTCATTTCTACACACTGCCGTGTTCTCAGATGCAACCCTTTTAATAATAGTGCCCCTTCCAAGAACTGTTCTATTCCTTTGAACTTTTTCCTTATTTTCCATTTTACTCTCTTTTATCATTGCATTATTTTTCCTTATTTCTCTGTGGTTTCTCCTATTTTGTTTTCCTCATTTTGTGTATATCTCCCCAGTCTTCCCTTCAAATCGTACATTATTCATTGCTTTCTTTCCATGTATCATCATCTCAGAAGTTTGCCTTTCTCCTCTCACTTGCATTCTTATTCACTTATTCATTATACATGCTTTACCATCCCCTCCTGCATACATCAAGGAAAACCTCCCATTTACTAATTCACATACTCATTTATTTTCTAATATTTTCTCTTTCTATGTACAATTTCCCCGATGTTTTCTCAAAGTTATATGTATATAAAGAAAATAATATATATGAGTAAAGCCCTGTAATATCTATCATTCAGTCCATCTATCTATACCAACCTATTTCTCTATATATTATATGTAAATGTATAAATATAGTATACATGTAAATATGACATACATATAAATATATATGTGTGTATGTGTATTTGTGTTATCATCAGTGTCTGAGTGTGTGTATCCAGTTTTTCTTACTTTTCCACTCTTTTTTTTTTTTTTGCGGTACGCGGACCTCTCACTGTTGTGGCCTCTCCCGTTGCGGAGCACAGGCTCTGGATGCGCAGGCTCAGTGGCCATGGCTCACGGGCCCAGCCGCTCCGCGGCATGTGGGATCCTCCCAGACAGGGGCATGAACCCGCATCCCCTGCATCAGCAGGCGGACTCTCAACCACTGTGCCACCAGGGAAGCCCTCCACTCATTTTTCTTCTCATTTTCTCATCTTTCCTCTTTTTAATCATGAGCTGAATATTTAAAGATCTGTGTATGTTTATTGAGTTTAACAGCAGTAAAAAAAGTTGATTGAGCTGGGTTACTCTATCTCTAAACACGGTGGAAGGGTTAGCAGAGCTAATCTAGGAAAAGTGACAAAGTAGTGGCTCCACCCCTCTACTCTGCTGCCAGTGACATCTGGCATCATTCCCAAATGGTGGTTCTTTCTACTCCCCCTGAGTCCAGGTAGCCATGCATGCTAAAATCACTTTTCCTTGAATCAGGGGAAAGCTGCTGGCATGCTGGATGAGACAATTCTTCATTATTCTAATGAAGCATGTCAGACATTCCTGAACTCACTCCCCTACTCAGCATTAAACAGCCATGGCAAACCCCAACCCAGCCCCCAAGACCTGTCCTTAAACTAAGTGGAGAGATGCATGAGTCAGAGAGAATGAAAGAGGGACCTCATCAGGGCTTGAATAACAAAACTTTCCTTCCTGGAGGAGGAAGGAAGGTGCTGGAACAAGGCCAACATGGTTGCCTTGGCTGGAGACCACTGGGTTCAGTAAAGCCAGATGCTGAGAGGACAACTCCAGCCTGGCAAAGAAGCTAGTCAGCTGCAAACCTCACTGTCCTATGGAATTCAGCTTCCAAAGGAGGTATCATAACACAGTGATTATGAGTATGGATTCAGTCATGCTCAAATCCTCAGCTCTAAATATTGGGTAAGCTACAGATGCCTTCTGTGCCTCAGTTGTCTTATCAAAAAAGTGGGAATAACAGTATCAGTACTGATAGAGTTAGGACTGTCTTGCAGATTAAATAAGTTGTTATTTGTTCATGTTTTAAATGTGTTAAGTACCATACAAAAAATAAAGTGAAAAAATACACTGACAAGATCACGTACATCCTTTCTGAGGAAGAACAGATGAATGAGTCTTTCTATTTATCGCCCTGTGTCCTCAAAATCTTCCTCTCTGTCAAACCTTCCTTTAGCAATAGCTTTGCAAATATGTTTTTTTTTTAAATAAGTACCTCCAATTGAACAACTAGCTAGCTAAACAAAGAAATGATAAGTGAGAAAGAAGTACACAAGAGGAGACAGACAAGTAGGCGGAAGAGTAAGATGCGGAGATTACCTTCCTCCCCACAGATACACCAGAAATACATCTACACGTGCAACAACTCCTGCAGAAAACCTACTGAACGCTGGCAGAAGACCTCAGACCTCCCAAAAGGCAAGAAACTCCCCACGTACCTGGGTAGGGCAAACAAAAAAACCTTAAAAACAGAGACAGAGGATAGGGACGCGATCGGCACCAGCGCGAGGGAGCTGTGAAGCAGGAAAGGTTTCCACACACTGAGAAGCCCCTTCGCGGGCGGAGACTGCGGGTGGCGGAGGGGGGACGCTTCGGAGTCACGGAGGAGAGCACAGCCGCAGGGGCGCGGAGGACAAAGCGGAGAGATTTCCGCACGGAGGATCGGCGCCGACCGGCACTCACCAGCCCGAGAGGCTTGTCTGCTGCCCTGCCGGGGCGGGCGGGGCTGGGAGCTGAGGCTCGGGCTTTGGTCGGAGCGCAGGGAGAGGGCTGGGGTTGGCGGTGTGAACACAGGCTGCAGGGGGCTAGTGCACCACGGCTAGCAGGCAGGGAGTCCGGGAAAAACTCTGGACCCGCCGAGGAGACAAGAGACTTTTTCTTCCCTCCATTTTGTTTCCTGGTGCACGAAGAGAGGGGATTAAGAGCGCTGCTTAAAGGAGCTCCAGACACGGGCGCGAGCCGCGGATACCAGCGCGGACCCCAGAGATGGGCCTGAGACACTAGGGCTGCTGCTGCCGCCACCAGGAAGCCTGTGTGCGAGCACAGGTCACTCTGCACACCTCCCCTCCCGAAGCCTGTGCAGCCAGCCAACGCCAGGGTCCCGGGATCCAGGGACGGCTTCCCGGGAGAACGCACAGCACGCCTCAGGCTGGTGCAACGCCCCGGTGGTCTCTGCCGCCGCACGCTCGCCCTGCTCCACACCCCTCCCTGCCCCCGGCCTGAGTGAGCCAGAGTCCCCGAGTCAGCCGCTCCTTTAACCCCGTCCTGTCTGAGCGAAGAACAGACGCCCTGCTGCGACCTACACGCAGAGGCAGGGCCAGATCCAAAGCTGAGCGCCGGGAGCTGTGCTAACAAAGAAGAGAAAGGGAAGTCTCTCCCAGCAGCCTCAGGACCAGAGAATTAAATCCCCACAATCAACTTGATGTACCCTGCATCTGTGGTTTACATGAATAGACAGCAAATCATCCCAAATTGAGGAGGTGGACTTTGAGAGCAAGATTTTTTTTTTCCCCTTTTCCTCTTTTTATGAGTGTGTATGTGTATTCTTCTGTGTGAGATTTTGTCTGTATAGCTCTGCTTTCACCATTTGTCCTAGGGTTCTATCTGTCTGGTTTTTTTTTTTTTTTTTTTTAACTTTTAAAAAAATTTTTCTATCTTAATAATTTTTTAATTTAATAACTTTATTTTGTTTTATCTAACATTATTCTATTTTATCCTTCCTTCCTCTCTCTCCCTCTTTCCCTCTCTCTCTCTCTTTCTCTACTCTCTCTCTCTTTCTTTCTTTCTTTCTTTCTAATTTTTCTCCCTTTTATTCTGAGCCGTGTGGATGAAAGGCTCTTGGTGCTACAGCCAGGAGTCACTGCTGTGCCTCTGAGGTGGGAGAGCCAACTTCAAGACACCGGTCTACAAGAGACCTCCCAACCCCACATAATATCAAACGGTGAAAATCTCCCAGAGATCTCCATCTCAACACCAGCACCCAGCATCACTCAAAGACCTGAAAGCAACAGTACCGGACACGCTAGGCAAAACAACTAGCAAGACAGGAACACAACCCCACCCATTAGCAGAGAGGCCGCCTAAAATCATAATAAGTCCACAGACACCCCAAAACACGCCACCTGACGTGGAC
>RJWK010022687.1:0-29686 GCA_004363435.1 Platanista minor | reverse complement strand
GTGATCACAAAGCACTGAGCTGATCTCCCTGTGCTATGCGGCTGCTTCCCACTAGCTATCTATTTTATGTTTGGTAGTGTACATATGTCCATGCCACTCTCTCACTTTATCACATCTTACCCTTCCCCCTCCCCATATCCTCAATTCCATTCTCTAGTAGGTCTGTGTCTTTATTCCTGTCCTGCCCCCAGGCCCTTCATCAAAAAATCTAGAAACAATAAATGCTGGAGAGACTCATATCTTAATCCACTTTACACCATCCTCGCACTTTGACTTTGCTGCTTACTTATACACATCTTCTGATTTGAAGGACAAGATATAATGCCATCAGGAGTTAAGGGCTGATAATTCCTCCCTTCCAGCCAGTCTCGTGTCCTCTGAACACCAAGAGGGCATCCGCTCTCCCCCTGAACTTCCGTGTTATTCCCCCACATTCCTAGTCCTTAACACACGGTGCTGCTGACTTGCCACACTGACATCAGGAGCCTTTTTTTTTTTTTTTATCTAGTAGCAGGTCAGAGACCATAATTATCATAGTGCCCCCCTCCCCACCGGCTCCTGGCTAAGCTGCAAACCTGCTGACCTAGCATTACAGGTGCCTAGACGAGGGGAGGCGGGGGACTGTGCGGAGCAAGCCCCTAATCTTATTAACCTGAATTGAGGTTACTAAGGGTTTATTGGCTGGTGGCTCAGTCCTGGGCTTGAAAATGTTGCAAGAGGCTATGGGCTCTTGAGCTGAGGCTGCAGACACTAGGACACTTATTTTCCTAAATGTTGGGAATAAGTAGCTATTACTACTTCACTATGGAGTAATTGTTTCAGAAATAAAAGTTCTAAGGCACTGTCTTTACCTCTCACCCTTCCCCAGGGCTAGGCTGACAGGACTTGAAAAGCTGGCTGAGTCCCTTGGGAGAAATGAACCTACATTGGCCCAAAGAAAGACTGAGGTTAAACATAAGGAAAAACCTGGTCCCAGTCTTGCTGGGCACTGGTAGATGACCAAATGAGATGAGCAGCTTCCTCTAGCAACTACCTGGCTACCTGAGAAGACTGAGAATGCAGCCCACCCTAAGTCTGTGTAATGAGAAAAGAGCTATTGTGAGTTGCTGCCTGAGCATTTACAAGTGTGACAGCCCTGCTCAGGACATTTAGATAAGGACCTGAGCTTAGGTTTCCCGTCCCTGGAATTCCTGCTTTGCTTTTCCCGAGGCACGTTTCAAAATAACCACTTAGAGTGGAGCCCGTCCCAACAACCTCTTTTTTTTTTTTTTTTTTTTTTTTTTTTTTTTTGCGGTAACAACCTCTTAAGTAATAGGTGCTTGCTACCCTGCTCTCTGTCTCCTGCTCTCGAGACCTGGAATGGAGGACCCCTCTTCCACTGGCTCATTGCACACACACCCCTCGCTTCTGTTCTGGGACCTGCGAGTAATAGACCTTGTGAATTTACTCCCTTTGTATGAGTGCCTTGAAACTGCCTTCGATCAAAACAACCCTGGGGTTTTCACTTCCCCAAAGTGGGAGCTGGGATGCTGAGGGAACTACCTGCCAACCCTATGTGGGTGGCTTGTGCCCCCTCATTCAGCGGGTCATAATCTGCATGTTCTTAATTCAGTACGCCAGCTCCAGGCCCCCTGCACAGTCTGCTCTGAACCAACTGGTGGTGTTTATTGTGGGATCATTTTCCCCTTGATCCTCCCAACAGCTCTCAGATTCTGACCAGAGTGGGGGGGGATAGAAAATGGAGTTTTTGCTTAAATCACTATAAGACTCCACATACTAAAATACTGAACTCAGCTCTGGTCCAAACTCTAGCAAATGTTGAGATTATTTAGATAACCTAAAAGTCCCTGTTCTTGCAGATAAGAGATAGCAAGAGGAAGAGCGGTGACACCCACGCTGTTGAAACAGCTGCCGTGATCATTAGCAGTGCTACCTTTCAGTGTCAGGTTTGGTTTGGTTTTGTTAACAAATGTTAGCAAGAATCAGGGATCCTGTGCTACATACATGTAGCACATACATTTAAGACAGGCACTTAACAAAAGTGATTGTCATACAATATAATTTTTAATGTCTGTTGTACAGCTGTCAACAGCATTGTTTCACGTGTGGGCCTAGAGCAGCATTTTCTTGATGGTTCTCAGCACTCCTGGGAGGGGAGAGTTCCGGGACCCTCATCAGAGGGGCTGACTCCCTCAGTGTTGTCCATGTGGGTCGTTCCTTGGTCTCCACACTCAGAAGTCGAATTGAATTAAACCTGGGACCAAAATCTGACAGAATGTCCAAACATCTGTTATCTGGTCTTAAGCCTGGGAGAATTAGAGCCCCAGAACATACCCCAGGCAGCACCAGAAGTCTTCTTTTTTTCCCACACTGAAAACTCCTCGGACAGCAGTAAAATCATTCCCTCCTTCCCCTGAAAGCTTCTTTTCTGTCTTTTTCCAGAAGGAAGTAAAAACTTCTTTTGCAGTTGCTAGCATGGGAAGGTGAGCTGTCTCAAAGAATCTTCTTTAATGCGGAGGCATTCGGGAAATATCGTTTTGCAGGATGGGTATCTGGGGCAAGAAGCAGGACGAAGCTCGCAGAGGACTCTGTCCTTCGCTGTAGACAGTGTTGTCCGTGGGGCCTGTCACGGCTCCTGTGTGGGCGTCCCAGGAGGTGAGGCCTGGTCTCCAGAGGGTGGACTCTTGTCTGACTGTTGCTCCTCTTCCACAGAAGGGCAGCCGTCTAACCCAGTGCTTCCATAGATGAGCCAAAGGAGGTCACCCGGCAGTTTAGCCAGAACATGCCTACAGCCCGACTCCCTCAGCCCGTGGCTCACTCCTGGCTAAGTGACTGAGGGCTTGTGAAGGTGACACGAAAGCTGTGTTTTTGCTGAGGGACATAATCCCCTGTCTTTAAGTTCTCTTGCCTCACGATTGAGAATTCCTCGTTTGAGCCGTCAGTGCTCTGGAGAGACCATTACTCTTAGAAAAGTGTAACTGTCCCTCACCTTCTGTAATTAAATAAAATGGCTGATGTGTCAGTCTTCACATTTGAAAAATACGACAGCATGGCCAGTACATTTTTCAGACTCTTAAGCTTATGCATCAAGTGACACCTTGGATATAGAATGAAGCAACTTGGAGCTCATCGTAACAGCCAACTCATAAAAAGGGAGCAGCCCTCAGGTGTATCCAGTAGCCTCAGGGTGGAACTGAATTCCTGTGCCATGAAGAGTCATCCACTGAGAGACCCCCCCTGAGTCCACTGTGACGGTGCGTCCTAGGGCAGTGGGCCTGAGTGGGACTCATTCACTCACATTTTGAGACAGACATTCAACGAAAGTTTTTAGGGACCCTGAATTTTAAATCCCACCATCCAGAAGAGTCTCTGTGAGACAGCCATCCTCCTTGGGAGATTCAGGTTGGATCAGGGGGATATCCGCGTTTCCTGGAGTCCACTACTTTTCAGTGTTCAGAGGGGAGGGCGTCCCGCGACCGTCAGCCAGCCTCTGGGGCCTGGCCTGCATCCACACCCTCGGCTTCCACCTGGTTACCCTTGACCAGCTTCACGCTCTCCAGAAAGGCCTTCCAGGTCTCCGGAATGCTCTTCTCCAGAAGCCAGCCCTCGCTCTCGCACTCGGGGTCTTCAGGGTTGGCCACGCCTTCCAGCGCCGTGTGCAAGTAGCGCAGCCCGATGATGATGGTCACCTGGTGTGGGGAGAGGAGACTTAGAGGAGATCTGGGAGAAGTAGCTGGGGCAGGGGCTACCAGGAAACCGTGGCAGCCACCAGCCTGCTCATTCTGGGGGCCCTTCAAACAAGGTTCTGTTGGGGCTGGGTTGGCGAGGCCCTGCCCACCCCAGCCAGGCCTGGGTGCTCGCGACACCTGCCTGCGTTCCAGCTTCATCTCAGACCCCATTCGCCTCCCTTTCCAGTCACCCTGGGTTTCTTTGGATCCTGCCCACACCCAGCCTTTCTCCCCTCCAGTTTTACCATTTGCTGTTTTCTCTGCTTAGAACATTATGGGTGCCCCTGCACCTGAATTCTCCCCTCCTTGCCCTCAGGTCTCCCCCTTCCTGGAGGCATTAATCCTGGGCTGCTCCTCTCTGTGTCCACCCCCACCCCCACCTCGTTCCTGGCACGTTGCTAGACACGTAGCGGGTGCTCAGCAGCTATTTGCTGGACAGAATTAAAAAGTCATCTCCTTTTCTGCAAACAATAGTGATATACGGTTTCCCTCTACTTCTGTTATTTTGATACTAGAGGATGAGTGGGTGATTTGTTTGGATTTGTTCACTGGAAGTCACTGCAGCAGACTCTGGTGCCAAAATGCCTGTGTTCAAACCTCAGCCCTGGCACTTAGCCAGCCATGTGACCAGGAGACCTCAGTTTACTCATCTGGTTTGCAGATTTTCAGATGAAGTACCGCCTGCTCCATGGGCATGCTGTGATGCTTCAATATGTGTAGAGCATGGTACCTGGTGCACAGCAAGGATGAATAGGAATGTCAGCTGTAGTTGGTTATTAGCGTGGTAAGTACTGTTTCCACTTTTCTAACCCTGTATTGTGTTAGCCACTTGTTTCTACACAAATTCCTGGTTTGCTGTCTTACACTCTTCCTTTGATGGTATAGCAAACTCTGTGAGAGGCCTAGGCCCACTAATGGAGAACATCCACCCCCTGAAGGCAGGGGTGGCCTTGATGCATCTTGTTCACCTGCTGTCCCAGCCCCTAGAACAGCACCCAGTGGTGGTAGGGCCTCAGTAAACATCTGTTGAATGAATGCTCTGGGAGCATTTTATAGTTACAGCAGTAGATGATAATAGTAACTAATAGTTTTAGGTTATTGTTATTGTTGACTGAAAGTTTAATAAGATATTTTTACAGTGGAAAGACTCACCTCCAGGAAGTCCTCCTGGTGTGCGTGTACCCACTCTGATTCCTTTCTGCTTTCCTCAAGAAGGCCCCCTGTTGCACTATGAATTTTGCACTAGGTAATGGTACTCCCTTTGGTTCATGAGTCAGATGTGGACTCATGGATTGTGAGACCCAGGAGGGCAAGGCTGAGGGCAGAATCTTATCAGCCCCCCTTGTGCCCATCACAGAGCTCTGCCCACCAAAAGCCTCAGGGGAAACGTGAAAGGGGATTCAAACTCCCTGTCCCCAGTGAACAGTTCCTCTTCTTAAGCAGTCACTAGGTTCCTGGAAAGGTGGGTAAACTGAGAGGCAGCCAAGGGAACTCCATTTTCCGACTGACTTCATTTATCCTTTCAGTCTTCTTTTCATGTGTTTTCAAGGGATGCAAACTTCTAGCCTTCTAGCAGTAAGCTTCTCTCCTTATTCTACCCACATATTCCCAAGACTCTGCCTCAAGGAGCTGGTGACTAATAAATCATCATGAATATGCTTGGGTTTGCCTTAATGTGAAAAGAAGGCCTTCCTCCCCATCTCACGCCCTCAACAGACAGTACAGTCCTTCTGGTGTGATGTGGTAAGTCAGAAGTGGTGCGTCTCAGCTGAGAGCCCAGCTATGTGTGAATTTCCATAGCGCTAAAGATTGACTTACTTAAGGGAACCTTTCAGTGAATCTTCTCTGATGGGCAAAGTTTCCCCACCTAATGTTTCTGGTTTTGTACATTTAGGTTTTGGAGTTTGGGTTTCTGCTGTCAGCTCAAAGCATGAGCCCATGAGTCACTCTCTGTGCCACCTTGGTTTACCTCTCGCTGACAGTGGGCTCTCGTTCAGCACCCAGGACAGCGCCCAGCACTCGTAGGTGTTTGAGAACTATTTCTTCAATAAATGAATGAATGAGGGCTTGCTATATCCCAAGCCCTGCAGCTACAAAGAGGAATTAAACCTAACAGATGAGATAAGATGAACCTACGAATAATTAGAATACCAGGTAAATTGCTACCAGAATCTCAAGAGGAGCACAAATCATTGACTGAACACTTTGATGTGTCTGTATCTCCTGTTGCCTCCCAGTAGTTCCAAAGCTAAGTGCTGGCAGCCCTCTATAACAGAGATGTTAAATAACTTTCCGAGTCCTTAGACTCAAAAAGTAGAGACAGGGCTTCCCTGGTGGCGCAGTGGTTGAGAGTCCGCCTGCCGATGCAGGGGACACGGGTTCGTGCCCCGGTCCGGGAAGATCCCACATGCTGCGGAGCGGCTGGGCCTGTGAGCCATGGCCGCTGAGCCTGCGCATCCAGAGCCTGCGCTCCGCAACGGGAGAGGCCACAAAAGTGAGGGGCCCGCGTACCGCAAAAAAAAAAAAAAAAAAGTAGAGACACAGGATAAACCTCTGAAACATGCAAAGTGAAAGAAGCCAGACCTAAAAGGTCACATATTATATGATTCCTTTTATATGAAATGTCCAGAATAGATAAATCCACAAGGACAGAGCACAGACTGGTGGTTGCCAGGGGTTTAGGGGGAGGGGAGGAGGGGGACTGACTGCTTAATGGATATGAGGTTTTTTTGAGGGAGCGATGGAAGTATTTTGGAACAAGGTAGAGGTAGTAGTCACACAACATTGTGATTGTACCAAATGCCACCAAATTGTTCACTTTAAAATGGTTAATTTTATGTGCTGTGAATTTCAACTCAACGAATTCTTTTTTTTAAGTGACGGGACAGAAACAAAAAATAGAGGTGCTGGTGTTCAAGCCTGGGCCTGCCTGCACGGCGGGCAGCGGGCTGGTTCCCAAGAGGGAGACCCAGGCCCTGCTCCACCCCATCAAATCCCAATGGGGCGGGTGGCTCCCTCTTGCCCTGCCCCCCACCGGCCCAGAGCCTACCTCAAAAAGCCAGACGAGGAGCGTCACAAGGCCCACGGAATTCATGAGGTTGCTGTAGTAGCTCAGCAGGGCAGCCCTGCAGCCGCGCACCCACAGGTTGAGCTCCTCCGTCTGGTGGTCATAGCTGTAGTGTGCAGAGTTGTTGGTGAGCTGGTACTGGATACAGGGCCGTGGCGAGTTGGGGTTGCAGCAGCTGAAGGGGACTCCATCCACCAGGTACCGCCCATCCACGTTGCTCTTGATGCGACTGGAGGAGAAACAGATGGCTTAAGACCAGCTTCTTGAACTTCTCACCAGGGGCCAGCTCCTCCCATCCCCCACCTCTGAAAAATTCATTCATTCATTTGCTGTCTTGAGAAATATTTGCTGTACACCGACTATGCGCCAGCCACTGTTCTAGGTGCTGAAGATGGAGCAGTGACCCTAGAGAGCCAATGCCCCAGCTTTCCTGGAGCTTTTGTTTAGAAGGTTAAGATAGATGATAAACCAAGAGGCAAGTAAATAAGGAACATATGTATTCTAGCCCTTGTGGAGCAATGGAGATTCAACAAAACCTTACAATGGCATTTTGAGAATTCTGTGGACCTGCTGATCCTGAAACTGCCTGGCATTTACGCCCTGGAAGCCTCTGAGCAATCTTTGGTAAAACTAAGATCCAGAATGCTGTTCACCGTACTGATTTGCCAGAGGATGGCCTATTAGAGGTTCAGGATTTTTTCAAGATCCTGGATAACTAGCGATATAGATAGTAAAGAAGTCACAAGTTGGGGCATTTAGACAAGAGTGAGTCACACACATGAGAAACGTGTTCATGCTTTTATTGCCCATTGTTTTAACCTGACTGAATAAAGAGCGACAAGAGCACTGTACTCCTGGCAGTTATTAGGTGTGTTGGAACATGGATGTTGCACTGTAGACAACATTTAACACCAGTCTGTGGAGTACTGCGTTGTAAAGTGCAAAATAAAGATTTATTTTTTAAAAAAATCAGCCACTCTGTGTGCTGCCAGGCCCCGGCATGCAATGATTTCTTGCGTCCGTGCCAAGCTGGTAGGAAGAGTAGCAGGACAGGTGGTGACTGTTGAGACAAGATGCCTAGCATTCATGACCATCAACTTTAGCCCCCAGCCCCCTCCCCAACCTCATCTCCTCCTTACAGATCACTGGGGACGAAAGTCCCCGCTGGCCAGATCACTTCTGCTCAACAGATGTTTCCAGAAGGGCTCCTCTGTCCCTGGGCCTTTGCAGGAGCAGAGAATGGGTCTTTGCCCATGGCTTGCTCTCCATCCACACTGACCTCTGCCCCCAGCTGGGTGGGAGCTCTGTACTCACCTGAAGGATGCAACTTGCACAACTTTTGCATCTCTCTACTTATACATATATTTGGTTAGAGCACACCATACATTCATGGAGGTTCAAAATTCAAAAGGGGCAGCCATCGTCATAATGAAAATTCAATCCCTCCCTCTGCATCAGGCAGGCTGGGTATGTTCCATCTGACCTGCTCATGGATACCCAGGCAACTTTACATGTCAAAATTAATGGAGGGAATTCCCTGGCGGTCCAGTTGTTAGGACTCTGCACTTTCACTGCCGAGGATGCAGGTTCAATCCCTGGTCAGGAAACTAAGATCCCACAAGGCACATGACACAGCCAAAAATTTAAAAAAAAAAAAAAATTCATGGAGCTGCGCACTTAAGATTTGCACCCTTGACTGTGTGCATGTTATCTTGAGTAAAAAAGTTTTTTTTAAAGTTACACATGAACAATGCATTACATAATAGCAGCAGACTTTTACAGCACAAGAATAGGGAGCATGTAATTGTTCATAATAGAGATTGTTTCCAACAATGTTCATTGAAATGGTAATTAATTATACTCTTAAAAAAAAAGATGTTCATGTTCAACTTCTAAATAAAACCCCCTCAATACAAAAAAGTCTCCCACTCATTCTTGTCCCTTGCCCCCAAGTTCCCTCACTGTGGCCAGCTCTGTCTATCCTTTCACAGAAGCTTCAAGCATGGTTAAGCAAGCTCAGATTTTGCAGAGTTCTTATTCTTCCTGTATGTTTGTTTATCCAAATGATAGCATTTTATATACACTGTCTTGAATCATTTTTTTTTCCCTTAGCAATACCTCAGAGATCTTTTTATATCTGTCAGATGGAGAGTGTTCTCCACGTTTTAATGAGGTGCATGGTGTCCCCCTTGTGCAGATGGCCCATAGGGTACGATCCATTTCCTATTGATGGACATTTGGGATTTTCCCAGTGTCTTGTTATTTTTCTTTTTTTTTTTTAACTTATTTATTTATTTTATTTTTGGCTGCGTTGGGTCTTTGTTGCTGCGCGTGGGCTTTCTCTAGTTGTGGCGAGTGGGGGCTACTCTTCGTTGCGGTGCATGGGCTTCTCATTGCGGTGGCTTCTCTTGCTGCAGAGCATGGGCTCTAGGCGAGCGGGCTTCAGTAGTTGTGACGTGTGGGCTCAGTAGTTGTGGCGCATGGGCTTAGTTGCTCCGTGGCATGTGGGATCTTCCCGGGCCAGGGCTCAAACCCGTGTCCCCAGCATTGGCAGGGGGATTCTTAGCCACTGTGCCACCAGGGAAGTCCCCCCAGTGACTTGTTAATACAAACATGGACATGGGTCATTTTGCATATTGGGAATATATCTAGAGGATCAATTCCTAGAAGTGGCATCTCTGCCTCAAAGGGTCCACCTGTGATTGCACCCAAGCTCTGTCATATTTCTCCTCTCAGGGGTTGTACAGTCACACCCCCACCAGCCACACCCACATAAGTCCTGTTTTTGATCTTTGCCAACCTGACAGATGAAAAATAGTATCTCAGAGTTGTTCTGATTTCTGTTTTTCTCATTATAAGTGAAGTTAAGTATCTTTTGATGTGTTTAAGATCCATTTCTGGTTTCTTTTCAGTGAACTGTCTGCTGATCGGTATGATTAAGACCTGAGGAAGGCTCTGAAAAATGTGGCCTCCTTCGTTCCAGAACAATCCTCACCCGGGTTATGGCAACCGTATTTCCACACACCCTGTAGTCCCTGCCCTCTGCTTCATGGACAGAACCCACTGCCCAGAGAACAGCTGGCCCTGGATGCACAGGTGGTCCAGGAGCAGGACCATGATAAGAGCAGGACAGCCTGAGTTTACTCCTGGTTCATCCCTCTGGAAAAATTCCTTAACCTCGCCAGGCCTCAGCTTACTAATCTGTAAAATGGAGTTGACATAAGAGTTGTATGAAGGGATCCACATAAAAAGGCTAAGAAGAGTGTTTGGTACGTGCTAAGTGTGTAAGAAATGTGGACTCCTGGGCTGGGGCTGGGAAGGGTGACAGAACAAGAGCCTTCACTTCACGTGAGCTCTGTGTGTCGTTGGGGAGCAGCTGTGACAGTGGAACAGACCACGTGACACCGCTGGGGAATAGTCTCTTGTGCGTGGGTGGTGTGGCCTCTGCCAGCTGTGGAGAAGAGTGCCTTCTGTGACCAAGACTGCAAGGGCAGGGACTTCCCTGGTGGCGCAGTGGTTAAGAATCCGCCTGCCAGTGCAGGGGACACGGGTTCGAGCCCTGGTCCAGGAAGATCCCACATGCCACGGAGCAACTAAGTCCATGCGTCACAACTACTGAGCCTGCGCTGTAGAGCCCATGAGCCACAAGTACTGAGCCCGCGTGCCACAGCTACTGAAGCCTGCACACCTAGAGCCCGTGCTCCTCAACAGAAGCCACCACAATGAGAAGCCCACTCGCCACAACTAGAGAAAACCCATGCACAGCAACAAAGACTCAATGCAGCCAAAAATAAATAAATAAAATATTTTTTAAAAATTAAAAAAAAAAAAAAAAAAGACTGCAAGGGCAGAGCTCAATGCCAGCCCGAGGCAGGGGCTGTGAGACATTCGTCCAATGACGGGAGTGGCCGCTGCTGAAGCTCAACTGCACCGAGCGCCATGGGAGCAGCTCTCCCCGCACAGCCCCACACGGCACCTGGTTCCGCTGGCTGGGCTGGTCCTGGGTGGTCCCAGTGGGAGGACTGGAGCAGAGGCCCTTCAGCTTGGGGCTCCCACGCCCCTCCTGAGGGGCCAACCAGTCCGCAGCCCCAGGAATGAGCAGACGTAGTCTCCTACCCCTAGGACCAACCCCAGCAGGCCTGGTCCCCAAATGCAAACACTGTTCGTCCCTCTTCCGGACCTGCAGGCTGTCCCCGGAGCCCGCTGCCAGCTGCACAATGTCCCACCTGGGCCATTCCCAGTGTTCCCATGGAATGGAGTGGGTAGAGCACAGAGAGCTGGCCTTTGAGTCTCAAATATGCATTTGTGAGCTGTGGACTTGTGTGAGGCGGGATAGTCACACCCCCTCTCAGGGGCTGTGGGAGGTTTAAATGAGGCAGTAGGAGGATGCACTTGACACAGGCCCTGGGAGAATGCTGGCTCCTCCCCACTCATGGCCATCTAGGGGGGACCCTACAACCCACCAGGCTGTTCTACAGAGGAGGAAGTGGGGCCCAGAGCAGGGCAGGGCCTCACACAAAGTTACACAGTAAGTGGAAGTCCAGCCCACAGCAGTTGCCCACCCCTCCCCTCATAGTTTCCTCAGAGCCTCTCACGTCCTTCCTGCCTGTTGGCTTTTCTAGCTAAACTTCCTAGGAAAGTGAGTTCTCTCCCCTGTTCCCTGTCCCAGGAGCCCTTCCTTGTCCAGAATCATCTCTCCTGTGCACTCTCCAGGTGTCCCTAAGGTGGGGTGAAGCCTACAGATCTGCCTCATACTCCCTGAGGCAGGGCTGTGTCTTCCCTCAGACTGGGGACCCTGAGGGTAGGCCTGGCTTGGTGGACATTGCGGTTCCCCCCAGCCCCCCGGCCTAGGACCTCTTGGGGTCCCACATCTCTGAAACTAGCCCTCCCTCTCCCTCAGAAGCATTGTCTTGTTGACTTAGCACTTGCCCTGGTTCCAAGCACAGATTAAGGCTCCACTCACCCTCTTAAGACAAAGGCAGAGGAGAGCTCCTTAGGTGGTGAGCTGGCTATTTATATCAGAGTATTTCCCAGGCTACAAATCTCTGCTCAGGGCTCACCAAGGCTTGTAAGTGTCTTAATTAAGATAAGGCTTTCTTTTAGCCCACTCTCCCATAGCCAAGCTACATATAACTTGGGAAAGTCATCATGTTGGGGTTTTCCTGGAAAAAGCAACATAATTTAGTAGGTGAATCAATAAGGAAAGCCATATGGAAATGAGCAGGGGAGGGGAGTGGAGGGAGCCAGGAGTGTAACTGATAATGTGTCAATCCCCAACCCGAATGCCAACTGAGTGACACCTGTGGAATCTTGGCAACTCGACCCCTGTGAGCCTCAGTTTTCTCACCTGAGAAATGACAATATAAGTCTCTGATGGGTGTGGTGGAGATTAATTGAGATAAATACACATAGAGCACCTGGTATACAACAAGTGCAGTTTTAGTATTTCTTTGAAATACTAATAGTATTTCTTTGATTTATTTTTTGAGTAGTCACTGGATATAAAGAACTGCAGGTGGTGAGGGAGGACACAGGAAGGAGGGGACCCAGCCCTGCCCTAAAGAAGCCCCAGTCTGAGGGGAGACACAGCACTGTTTTCAGGGAGAACCAATCCGAAGGGAGATCTAGACGGCAACACAGAGTCCGGTCGGGAGAAACAGACCTGACCTGAGGGAGCCCCGGTCTGAGGGGAGACGCGGCCCCGCCGTCGGGGAGCCCCGGTCTGAGGGGAGACACAGCCCTGCCCTCAGTAATCTCCTAGCCAAGGTCCAGAATTCTCTAGATATCTATTAATTGTTTAGGAAGAGGGAACAGGTGTCATAGCCTATGGGTTCCGTGGGAAGGACAGTAAAGTGAAAGAGCTTAGTGCCAGCTTCTTTCTCAGACTGAGGGCCCCAGACCAGGCTTTCCTGGCTGACAGTTCCTTCAGGCTGACAGTGCCAAGGCCTCTGAGCTGCTTCATGCTCTGCCTCTCACCCCAAGACACTGAAGCTCAGCTCATCCTGAAAACAGGAGGAGACTTTAAAGGAATTGTTATAAACGGGCTGAAGACCTCAGGTGCCTCCTGGTGTGATGCAGTAAGGTACCCATAGCAGCACCCTAGGGGGTGCTCTTGCCAAAACTGAACCTGAATCCAGCCACACCTCAGCCTTGACTACTGGTTTACAGGGAAATACAGGAGACAGAAGAACACGTTAGAAGACAGCAATTGGCTACAATGGCCCAACCCCAGAATGTGGGAAATTCTGCAGGACAAATGGCCGACTTCCTCCAATACGCACATGGCATGAAAAGGTAACTATTTAGAGTAAAAGAGACTTAGGAGACCAAACAACCAAATGCAAAGTCTGGTTTAGATCCTGATTTGAATAAACCACCTGTAGAAGACATCTTGAGACAATCAGAGAATATTGAACACAGGCTGGGGATTAGACGATAGTAATGTTAGTAGGCATTATTAATATTGTGCTTCTGTTAAAAACAAAAAGGCAATAAAGCAAACCCTCTTTATCTGTTAGAAATTCCTCCTAAAGTGTTTACAGGTAAGAGGAAACAGTACCCTGGATTTGCTTCTTAATACTCAGAAGGGGGAAAATGTTATGGGGGAGCAAGGGTACGTGGGGATTTGTTATAATCTCTCTACTTTTGTGAATGCATGAAATCTTCCATAATAAAAGTTGAAAATGAAAAAAAAAAAAAAAAAAAAAGCAGCTCTGGTGGTTAAGAATCACAAATCTATATCCCGATATCTTGCTCTGAAGACTGAGTCGCTGAGGGAGGCGGCATTCCTGGACTCCTCCCTCTGAGGGCCTCCCCCAGTTATAACAGAGTGTCCCCGCCCACCCCCACCCCAGGACCACCAGGCTGGGGAGGGAGTGAGAAGGGAAACACAGATGCAGGAGGATGGAGCACAGCATGGCCCCACGTGCCACAGCCCACGAAGAGCCTAGGCGGGGGTGCAGTTCTGGCTTCTGTGGGGCCTCATGATGATGTGAGACCCTGGCACAGAAGGACCAGAATCCCATCACGATCCACAGGTGTTTGTCGAGCTTGTATCTTATCTGCCCGCACCTTCCACTGTCCCTCTGGAGGAGCAAGACAGAGAGAGGAAGAGGGAAGACCTGAGGCCCCTCCCCCCCACAACAGAAGGAAGAGGTGAGAGAGAGCCACTGGCTCTGGACAGGCTGACCTTTCCCTGGAAAACGACTCAAGACCCGCAATGGTGGGTCTCTGGGAAGGGGTATGCTGGGACCAGCACAAAGGGTGAGATTCTCTTTCTCACCAACACCTCCCTACATTTGCCGCTCAGGATTTTATTTTTACACATGCCAAGAACAGTTTAGAAACACATTATCGAGTTGCACTATCATGATTTAAGTAGTAAACACCAGCAGGCATTTATTGAGCACCTGTTGTATGCCAGGCTCTAGACGGAGCTAGGAGGTGACCTCCAAAGTTGTGTATTCTGGTGCCTTCCTTTAAAAGATAGGCAAGCAAAAAAAAAAAAAAAAAGATGGGCAAGCAAAGGCCCAGGGCATCAAATGACTTATCCAAGATCACCATCTAATTAACAACAGACACAAAACTACAGCCTAGACCCCCTGACTGCCCCATCCTCTGCTCTTTCCACCGTATCCAAGGAAAAACACCTTGAGAATTGTTGCTCAGGGGTGAAAGGTTGGAAAACAAGGAAACCAACCCAGAAATTTATGCTTTTAGGACCGAATGCATTCACTCTGAGTGAATGAGACAAGCAGCCAGATAAAGTCTCAGTACATGTGATCCATGAATTCCCTCCTCCCGAATGAAGCAGACACACAGTCCTGGCTGGGCCTCCCCGTGGTGACCCCCATTCAAATAGTTTCTATAACTTGACACTTTCCTCCCATCTTAGCCAAACATCAGGTTGAACCATATGAAGCTGCTACTTTTATAGGTCCAAAATGATAGAATATTGACAATTCCCTATGGTCCAACCAAATACACCCTCACACGCAGTAATAAGTTGTGCACACAGAGCACCCAATGGGGAGGAAAAGGCACTGGACTGGGGGAGTCGCAGGCTCGTGTCTCCTTGTCCCCATATCACTCTGACCCCAGGACTGGAGGCCACTCACTCTTTGACTTCTTTGGAAGAAAAGTCCAGATAGCGGTTGCTGATCCACTGAATCTCAAACCAGTCCCTAAAGCCGTTGTTGCCACAGCACTTGAACTCAATTTGCAGCATGTCGATGGTCTTCTTCATGAAACACCTGCCTGGGGTGTCTGTGTCCCGGTAGAACTTCATGCCATTCTTGAGCCCGTGGGCCAGGGTGCTCTCCAGGGAGCCCCTCAGGAGGAAGCAGCAGAGGGCCACCAGGAAGAGGACAATGTTGAAGAGGACACACACGGCCAGGTATGGCTTCAGCCAGGGCTTCCACTTGGCGTACTTGGCAGGGTCCAAGGCGTCATAGCAGATTTTGCCTGCCAGAGAATTGAAGACACAGGACAGCACCCCCATCCCTATCAAGGAATTGGGCACAAAATGGCTCTCAGAATTGTCCATCATATCGCTCCGCTTCCTGAGTTCAATCTTTAGGAACAGCCCTAAGCCGAAGATGATGATACCAGCCAACACGGAGAGCCAGTTCATGAGCCAGAGCCCTTGGGCCAACTTGACCCGCTTCTTCTGGTCAAATTTGACTTTCAGCAACACCATACTTGCAGAGTGCAGTCCAGGCAGCCTCTCACTCCTGACCTCAGTAAGCCCGGAGCCTGAAGACTCAGGGCCTTGGGAAGGGTGCAGATGGCCCAAGCTGCAGGGAGCTGCTCTGGGGGCTGCCCATGCTGCGTCCCCTAGCCTGGGACCCCTGTTAACTCACTAGTGGGAGCAGGGGCCTCAGAGTCACAGCTCATGAAGGGGCCAGTCCTCTGCGTGTCGTTTCTGCAGCTCCCTTCCCAGCAGAGGAGGGACAGCCTGAAGGCTGCAGATTAAAAGTGGGATCCACAAGACATCTTGCTAATCTCTTTAGCCAGGTTCATCCCATTAGATAAAGTCGTGCCAGTTTCAGAACATGGTCAAGAGGAGCCTCCATGGACACCCTGGAGCAGAGAGCTCTGGGTTCAGCTTGAAGAATCAGGAGTAAAAAAAAAAGACAAGACTGGCCAGAGAAATGGGCTTTATCTGGAGGTCTGGCTCAGATCACATCACGTGTCTCCCCAGAGCATGTTTCTGGGCCAAACTCCTTCAAAATTTAAAACTTTCTAATGGGACAAAAGACATCATTATCCAAGTTGAAAAACAAATGACAGATTGTGAGAAAACGTTTGCAACATGTAAAAAACACAATGAATAATCAAAAAAAAAATTAACTGCCACAGTTCCACATCCAAAAAAAAAAAAATCATCAACTGGAAAAATAGGCAAAGGAAAGGAACAGGTGATTTATAACAAGCGAACCTGGAAAGTCCAAGGATCTGGAAAACTTGTCAATCTGAGTAGAACAAAGGGCAATGCAATTAAAACAATTATAAAAGACCAAAGATGCACATCTGTCAAAATTCTGTCACCAATATAAACAAAGATAGTAGAAATGAGATATACATTCTTGATGAGTCTGTAAATTTATTATTTTTTTAAATTTATTTCTTGGAGTAGTTTCAGGTTTACAAAAAAAATTGAACAGAAAGTACAGAGCGTTCCTAAATACTCCTTTCCCCCAACCAATTTCCCTATAATTAACATCTTGCCCTTGTGTGATACATTTATTACAACTGATGAATCAATTTTGATACATTATTAACTAAAGCTCATAGTTTACATTAGGGTTAAGTCTTTGTGTTGCGTGGTTCTATGGGTTTTGCCAAATGCATAATGTCCCATTTCCCTCATTATATCATATAGTATCATACAGAATATTCTCACTGCTCTAGTAATCCCTGTGTTCCACCTGTTCATTCCTCCTCCCCTCCCTGCCCAATCCCAGGCAGCCACTGTCTCTATAGTTTTGTCTTTTCCATGTCATATTGATGGAATCATACAGCATATAACCTTTTCAGGCTGGTTTCTTTCCCTTTGCAATATGCACTTAATGTTTCTCCATGTCTTTTTGTGGCTTGATAGCTCATTTCTATTTAAAGCTGAATAACATTCCATTAATGTGAATGTACCATTGTGTGTTTATCAATTCACCTATTATTAAAGGTCTTCCTGATTGCTTCCAATTTGGGGCAATTATAAATGAAGCTGCTACCAAAACTCTACTATGCAGGGTTTTGTGTGAACATAAGTTTTCAACTCATTTGGGTAAATACCTAGGAGTGCAATTGCTGGATCATATGGTGAGATTATGTTTAGCTTTGTAAAAACCTGCCAAATTATCTTCCAAAGTGGCTGTATTATTTTGCATTCCCACTAGCAATGAATGAGAGTTCCTGCTGCTCTACGCCCTAGCCAGCATTTGGTATTGTTAATGTTCTGGATTTTAGCCATTTTAATAGGTGTGTAGTGGCATCTCACTTGTTTTAATTTGCATTTCCCTAATGGCATACGTTGCAGAGCATCTTTTCATATGCTTATGTGCCATCTGTATATCTTCTTTGGTGAGATGTCTGTCCAGCACTTTTGCCCACTTTTTAATTGAATTATTTTCTTTAGATTGTAAGTCTTTACAGCCTTTTGGGAGAGTAATTTATCTATCTCTATTAAAATTTAAAATGCACATTGCCAGTGATCCAGCAATTCCACTTCTCAGAACAGCCTGTGTATAAGCAGAAGCCGTTTTAAGAAGAAACCGATCCTGTCCTCAAATTCATGTCCACCAAATACCAAGGAAGTCTTCATGATTAGAATAAGAGGCCCATGAGCTCAAGTCAGTAAGAGGGTCAAATCTCCAACCTGGAATCTTCTTCTTTCCCTATGTGTTTGTTGGGTTCCACTCGATTCACCACCTACACACTCCTCTTTAAGATCTCCAAATCACTAAGTAAAATCGAAGGAGTATTTCTCCACATATAGAGGAGGTGTGAGAACAAAGCAATGGGACCTGATTTTTTTGTCCTCCAGTGTAGTCACCTCGGAAAACAAAACACGTATTCCATTGCTGGACCCAAGTCTAAACTCCAATTTGAGAGTGATTTCCAAGGCCAGGTTCTGAGCCATTTGGGGAAATCAGTCTTGTTATTTTATTGTCAGACCACATTTTGAGTCAAAAACAATATTACCCAGAATGATCACTCTTCTAACAGCCAAGATTCAGCTTCTAAATAGCTTTGGTCCTTCAAAGGATTTCAACTCTTCATCATCAGAGACATTGAATAGAATGTGTGGCAGTTTCTGAAGTTACCCCTCCCCCCAAGAGAGGACGTTCAGACAACCAGAAGTACGACCAGATTTGTACCTCATATACACAAAATCTGAGGACAAATGTCCCAAGAGAAAAGGGACATGAATGAGTGTGAAGCTGTCTCAGAGAATCTCTTAGGAGCACACATGCATGTGAGACAATCAGAGGGAAGGAGAAGAAAGATTTGCTGTAGAAAACAGAAACAAAAGTTAAAAATAGTTCTACAGGGATAAACCAATTAGTCAAGGACCTCTTTCTCCTCAAATGACCCAGAGGTGTATATCCTGAGGAGGGGCAGGGTTGAGTCTATGGCAAGTCTGTGGATGCCCCCTGGTGGCCAAAAATATAATGACTTCAGTGGATGGGAAAGGGAAATTTCACCTCTCAGGCTAGAATCTCTGAGGATGTTAAATTATGTAGAAAGGCAAAAGAGAAAGACCAGACACATCAGAAATGTCCCTGGCCAACCTTTTCAAGTAGGAAGCAAGGCAGGATACGCTGAGGAACAAGCCAAGAAAAACAGACTGCAGAGGAAGGAATAATGCATCCCTGCTGGAGGATGGGGAAAGCTGGCTACCTCCCCTACTGGACCAATGGATGTAAGTCTAGATGCTATAAATCTATTACAAAGATAATAGTATAGGTTAATTGAATTAGGGGTGATTAGTTTTTCTTCCTTCGAATTTCCTTTAATGTTATTATAATAATGGAATGAAAATAATGAAATTATACATTTAAAACAAAAAAATAAAGGAACCCAAGAGATCGTCTCTCTGGACTTCCCACCCAAGGAAGAATGAGGCACAGGTTGGCCCTTTGAAGAATTAACTGACTCTTGCTTTCTTAACCTCTCTCCCTTGTCATCCTGACTTCTCTTTACTCTTTTTCCTTCTTCCTTCCTTCCTTCCTCCTTCCCTCCCTCTTTCTTTCCTTCTTTCTTTCTTTCTTTCTTTTCTTTCTTTCTTTCTTTCTTTCTTTCTTTCTTTCTTTCCTTCTTTCTTTTCTTTCTTTTCTTTCTTTTCTTTCTTTTCTTTCTTTCTTTCTTTTCTTTCTTTTCTTTCTTTCTTTCTTTCTTTCTTTCTTTCTTTCTTTCTTTCTTTCTTTCTTTCTTTCTTTCTTCCTTTCCTCTTGTTAAGTATATTATACATAAAGGGCATGAATAATAATGCTCATTAAAGAAATAAAGGAAGGAACTGCAAAGCAACAAAAACCTTTTCTCATGAATCTTTGCCCTCCCTCTTTCAGGTATAGTCCTGGTTACTCCTCAGAATGAAGATCAAACAGAGCCATTAGAACCAGTTTAAAATTGAAAATTCCATAATGAACACAAACTCCAGTTTGATAAGAACAAGCAAATCAAGATCATAAGGACTGTTTATGAAAGAATATTTCAGAAAGAGTTAAAGAGCAAGAAAATATCCCTCTGAGTGTCCCTCTGCAACAGCCAGCTAACCCAAAAGCTTGACCTGGAGCTGGCTTGCAGGTATAATGTCCCCGAGCTTCACAGCCAAAATGTAAACATCTCCATAGCAGAGGAGTGCAGTGTTCCTCCCACAAGTGCCAATCCGAGTGGAAGGGTGAGATTACCCCACTTGATATCACTTGACAAATATTTAATTGTTTGCTGAATTTAGACTAAAGCAGGAAGAAGACAGAAGTGAAAATAGTAACTAAACAGTTTCGTTTTTATGTATCTCAAAGGAGAGTATAAGCATTTGGAAAATAGTCATCTTAAGGAACCAATTATTTACAATCTTTGACTAATTAAAATTACTATGAGTAAAAAAAAGTATAATGCTCAAATGAACATTCCCCCTCCCCCATATTCCCTCCCCCAGCATAAAAAATAGAATATCACCAGCACCATGAAGCAGCCTGGGTGCCCCTCCTTCCGTACTCCCAGAGGTAACCTGAATTTGGTAATTATTCTTCTCTTGATTTTCTTTAGTACCTATGCGCGTGTGCTTCAACAATATATTGTTTAGTTTTGCATGATTTTGAACTTGCCATAAATAAAATCATATGGTAAGTATTCTTTTTGCTTTTGTTTTTTTCACCCAAACATTACTTTTAAATCTTTTGTACATACAGAAAAGCCCACATATCATAAATGTACAATCAGCATTTAAATTTTATTTTGAATTTCACTGATATTAATACACACAGCTATAGTTCATTAATTTTTAATCTTTAAATATAATTTTGATGTAAGTTTCAAGTGTACAGCATTATAATTCAACATCTGTATATACTACAAAGAGGTCGCTACAAAGTGGTCTATACAAACTACAAGTCTAGTTACTATCCGTCACCATACAGTTGACCCCCTTTTCCCATTTCACCTACACCCAACCCAGCTCTTTTCTGTTAACCACTAATCTGATCTCTATATCTGTGTTTTTATATTCCACATATGAGTCAAATAATACAGTATTTGTCTTTCTCTGATTTATTTCACTTGGCATAATACTGTCAAGGTTCATCCTTATTGTCACAAATGGCAGGATTTCATTCTTTTTTATGGCTGAGTAGTGTTCCATTGTGTATATATATCACATCTTCTTTATCCATTCCTCCATTGATGGACACTTAAGTTGTTTCCATACCTTGGCTATTGTAAATAAAGCTGCAATGAACATTGGGGTGCAATATATCTTTTCAAATTAGTGTTTTTGTGTTCTTGGGTAAATACCCAGAAGTGGAATATCTGGGTCATATGGTGGTTCTATTCTTAATTTTTTTTGAGGAATCTCCATACTGTTTTCCACAGTGGCTGCACCAATTTATAGTCCCACCAACAGTGTATGAGTGTTCCCTTTTCTCCACATCTTCTCCAACATTTGTTATTTCTCATCTTTTCGATAATAGCCATTCTAATAGGTACAGGGTGCTATCTCACTGTGGTTTTGATTTGCACTTCCCTAATAATTAGTAATGTTGAACATCTTTTCATGTGCCTGTTGGCCATCTGTATGTCTTCTTTGGAAAAATGTCTGTTCAGATCCTCTGCCCATTTTTAATTGGGATGTTTGGGTTTTTTGTTGTTGAGATGTATGAGTTCTTTATATATTTTAGATATTAACCCTTTATCAGATATATGGTTTGCAAATATTTTCTCCCATTCAGTAGGTTGCCTTTTTGTTTTGATGATGGTTTCCTTTGCTGTGCAGGAGTTTTTTAGTTTGATGTAGTCCTATGTGTTTACTTTTGCTTTGGTTTCCCTTGCCTTTGGAGTCAGATCCACAAAAACTTCACTAAGACAGATGTTGGTGAGGTTACTGCCTATTTTTTCTTCTGAGAATTTTATGGTTTCAGGTCTTACATTCAAATCTTTAATCCATTTTGAGTTAATTTTTGTGTATGGTGGAAGATAGGCTCCAGTTTCATTCTTTTGCATGTGGCTGTACATTTTTCCCAACACCATTTATTGAAGAGACCTTTCTTTCTCTATTGTGTTATTTGCTCCTTTGTCATAAATTAATTGTCCATATAAATGTGGGTTTCTTTCTGGTCTCTCAATTCTGTTCCATTGATTTGTGTTTGTTTTCGTGCTAGTATGATACTGTTTTTATTACTGTAGCTTTGTAGTATAGTTTAAAATCAGGGAGTGTGATAACTCCAGCTTTGTACTTCTTTCTCAAGATTGGCTACTCAGGATCTTTTGTGGTTCCATACAAATTTTAGAATTATTTGTTCTATTTCTGTGAAACATGCCATTGGAATTTTGATAGGATGCATTGAATCTTAAATATAATTTTGTTATAAAGAATATATGTAACATAAGTTATAAATCATAATAATAAATATTCACTCATCACCCGAGTTGAATATCACACGTAACTTGTGTCAATATATATGATTCTTCTCATCACATTCTCCTCTGTTCTAAACTCATTGAGTCCCTTCCAAATTCATATGTGGAAGCCCAATGTGACTGTATTTAGAGATAGGACATATAAGGAGGTAATTAAAGTCAAATGAAGTCATAAGGATGGGGCTGTAATCCGATAGGACTGGTGTCCTTATAAGAAGAGGAGGAGAGGGAATTCCCTGGCAGTCCAGTGGTTAGGACTCTACGCTTTCACTTCTGTGGGCCCGGATGCTAAGATCCCGCAAGCCTCTCAGCCAAAAAAAGGGTGGGGAGGGGGAGAGACCAGGGCTCTCTCTCGGCTCACAGGCACTGAGGAAAGGACATAGCAAGAGGACATGTGAGGACATAGCAAGAATGCAGGAAGAGAGTTCTCGCCAGAAAACCAAATCAGCCACTACCTTGATTTTGGACTTCCTGCCTCTAGAACTGTGAGAAAATAAATGTCTGTTGTTTAAGCCACAGTCTGTGGCATTTTGTTATGGCAGCCTGAGCTGACTAATACACCTTTCCTCCCACTCAAGATGTAGCCATTATTCTAAATACCTTAGCTTTTCTTTTTCATATAAAAAGCATGTAGTGTTTCCCTATGTGTATATATATTTTTGCTTGTTTTTGAGATTTACAAAAATTGTATCATAGATAGTCTCCAGGGATCTTTTTTTATGCAACATTATGTGTTAAGATTCATGCATGTTGCTGCATGCAGCTTCAGTTTATTTTCATATGTTGATCATAACACATATGATCTATTCTCCTGTAGGTGGATAGAGAGGTGATTTCTAATGTTTATTTTTTAATGATTTCTAGTGTTGCTTTTATGAACAGAGCTGCTCTCAACATTCTGTACCTGTCTCCCACTGAGCAGAAGTTTCTCTGGGGTGTAGCCAAAAGAGGGGAACTGCTGAGAAGTAGAGTATATGAATCTTCACCTTTATGGAGTGATGCCAAATATTATCTAAAGTGATCAAGCCAACTTTTACTCCCACTTGCAGTGAATATTTATTTATCCACAATTTCTCCAACTCTTACTATTGAGTCAAGACTTCTTAATTTTTGTTTTCCCTGTTTCGACCGTGGTCTTAATTTGCATTTCCCTGGTTACTAATGAGTTTGTGTACGTTGTCATAAATTTATTTGCCTCTGCAAAATGTATGTTCTTGTCTTTTGCCCATTTTTCATATCAGTAGTTAAGATTTTTCTGATTGACTTCCTTGTATTTTCCATATAATATTTCTTTGGCATTTATATGTGTCACAATGATTTTCTCCCAGTTTGTGACTTGACTTTTCACTTTCTTTATGGTATCTTCTGAAGATCAGAAGTGCTTACTAATATAGTAGAATTTTTCAGTCTTTTCCTAGTGCTTGTTTAAGAAATTATTCCTTACCCCATACATAGAAACAAAGGTACTATCTTCCATTGCCTCCTAAAATTTTATAGTTTTTCTCTCTTTAAGATTTGAGTGTATCCGGAGTAGATTTGTGTGTATGGTGTGATGAAGGTATATGATTTAATTTTCTTCCATATGGATAACCAGTTGTCCCAGCACACATTTCATTGAATAATCTCTCCTTTTCCCAATAGTCTTAACTGCCCAGTCGTGAACTAGTTTTCCATACGTGCATGGATCTATTTTTCAGTTCCCTATTCTGTCCCATTAGTCACTTTGTGTATTCCTGTGCCATCATCATTTTGCTCTAATTGAATAAGTCTTGCGAGTTCCCTGGTGGCCTAGTGGTTAGGATGCTGGGCTTTCGCTGTCATAGGCCTGGGTTCGATCCATAGTCAGGGAACTAAGATCTCGCAAGCCTCACGGAGTGGCCAAAAAAAGGTCTTCATATTTGATTAGGCAACATACACATACACACACACCTTTTCCTTTTTCATCAAGAATATCTTGGATGTTTATTGCTGATATATAAAAATGTGATGCTCTTATTAGCACTAAAAATTGCTCTATAGATTATTTTGGAATTTTTATGCTTATGATCATACAATACACACGGAGTAAGTTTTGTTACATTCTTTTAAGTCCTTATAACTTTCAAATTTTCTCTCTCTTTTTAAAAAATTGATTTCTAACTCAGTTGCATCGTAGTAAAATCATGTAACAATACCAAATCTAGAAAAAAATTTTGAGATTTGCTTTATGACCTTGTTTGTAGCCAGTTGTCATGTGGTCAGTATTCCATGTGTGTTTGGAAAGAATGTGTGTCTTATATAATAGTTGGATGCAATGCTCTTGTTAAAAAGTGTTAATGTTGTTTAAATCTTTCATATTTGAATTTTGTCTACTTATCTGTTAATTACTGAGAGAAGAAGGTTAAAATCCTCCCAGTTGACAATGAATTTGTTGTTTGCTCTTTGTTATTTTGCCAAATTTTGTTTTATACATTTTGAAGCTCTGTAATGGGGCATACAAGCTTAGACCTATTATATCTTCCTGTGAATTGAGCCTTTTTCATCTTATAGGGACCTTTTTGATCCCTAGTAAAGTTATTCTTTACAGTCTGTTTATTCTGATATTAATAGATCTGTGCCAGCTTTCTTTAAAAGTATTGGCCTGATAATTTTTAGCCTTTCACTTTCAACACTTCTCAATCCATATGTTTAAATCTATCTCTCTTTTGTGTGTGTGTGTGTGGTGGTACGCAGGCGTCTCACCATTGTGGCCTCTCCCGTTGCGGAGCACAGGCTCCGGACGCGCAGGCTCAGCGGCCATGGCTCACGGGCCCAGCCGCTCGGCGGCATGTGGGATCTTCCCGGACCGGGGCACGAACCCGCGTTCCCTGCATCGGCAGGCGAACTCCCAACCACTGCGCCACCAGGGAAGCCCTAAATCTGTCTCTTGAAAACAGTATATAGTTGATTTTTAAAATGCAGACTGACAATCTGTGTTTTAAGTGGAAGCCTTATTCTATTTGCGTTTCCTGTGATTACTGATGTATTTGGATTTATTTCTACCAAACTTATTTAGTGTTTTTTCATTGTCCAACTTTTTCTATGCTTCTCTTTTTTCTTCTTCCCTTTATTTTGACTTCTTTAGGATTAGTTAAGGTATTCTTCCTCATTTAACTTTTCCCTTTTTACCAGTTACAAGTTATACACTTTATTACTATGTTTTAAATAATTATCCTGGAAATTCTTTCATGTATATTTAATAAAATCTAAACTTAGTAAGTATATTTTCCTTCCTTTAGGATAATACAAGGGTCTTAGAACATTTTTTTAAAGATTAGTGACGCATTGGCAGAATTTTTTTTAATACAGTAGTTGTTTTTATTTATTTTTATTTTTGGCTGCGTCGGGTCTTGGTGGCAGCAGGTGGGAACTTTCGTTGGGGTGCAGTCGGGCTCTTCGTTGTGGTGCACAGGCTTAATTGCCCCACGTTCCTGGACCAGGGATCGAACCTGCCTCCCCCCAATTGGAAGTCGGATTCTTAACCACTGGACCACCAGGGAAGTTGTTATACCTCTTAATCCCCTCCCCACCTTCCCTTTCCCCACTGGTAACCACTAGTTTGTTCTCTGTATCTATGAGTCACAAGCAGCACTTTTTATTAAGCCCCCTGGGGACATATCCCAGTCAGTAGGAGCTACTGTACTGAACAAGTTAATTTGTTCCTTATCGTCAGTTACAAGTCAAGCCACTTCAGGTCTCATCCATATTTCCAGCGCTGGAAACACATTTCCTACCATAAAAATGCCAAAATTGAAGATGAAAAGAAATGAAAGTAAAATATGAATATACAGCAAACATAAACTAAGTATTATAAGGTCAAAAAGCTGTTGTTGATGTTCTTTTTGAGGAAAATTTGTGCACAAGTTGGGTTTGCTAATGTTTCTTAAACTACAGCTTCAATGAAATGTTCTTGGTGAATGTCCACGAGCCTTCTCATTACTCAGGGACCTTAAAAATCTTTCAACGCTCCAGGCATCTTTCTTGGAAATTTCCATAACCGATGAGATGTGTGTGAATGCCCCTCCCCCTCTCCTCCCTCCTCCATTTCCTTCTCTTCAAAGATTATAGCTAACTTTTGTGTAAGTCTCGGTACTTTTGTATTGGCACTGGAAGCTTCCCTTTTTCCTTTCCTGTAGAGGTCATTCTTTGGTCTTTCTGAGAAGTTATTCCTTTTTTATTTTTTTATTTTTTTTATTTTTTATTTTTGGCTGCGTTGGGTCTTCATTGCTGCGCGTGGGCTTTCTCTAGTTTTGGGGCTACTCTTCGTTACAGTGTGCGGGCCTCTCACAGCTGTGGCCTCTCCTGTTGTGGAGTACGGGCTCTGGGTGCTTGGGCTTCAGTAGTTGTGGCACGCGGGCTCAGTAGTTGTGACTTGCAGGCTCTCGAGTGCAGGCTCAGTAGTTGTGGTGCAAGGGCTTAATTGCTCTACAGCATGTGGGATCTTCCCAGACCAGGGATCGAACCCATGTCCCCTGCATTGGCAGGCAGATTCTTAACCACTGAACCACCAGGGAAGTCCCAAGAAGTTTTTCCTTTGATGTCTTATCTTTTCTTAAACTTCTTAAAAGACAATGACTGCTGAAATTATTGCTTGACTCAGAGGCATACCGGATTCTCTGTATCTAATCATGCTGCCAGGTCTTCTAAAGTTCTGCCATCACATGAATGTCGTCTGAATTGGCCTACACTTCTCACTTTCTTCAAATTTTTTTCTTTCCCTCAAAAATTGTCTCTACTGGAGAATGCAACAACTTGGCCTCAGAGACTGGCTCATTCACTTTTCTTTCTTGCTCTTATTGTCTCAAAATATCATGCTTCGTTCTCAAAGAGACTGAGGGAAATCCCAGAAGACTTCCCAGATTGGCTTTTGCAAAATTTTGGCAAGTGCACATGGACTCAAGCTGTGTGGGAACTGCTTGAGAAAAGACCAGAAAGTATGGCAGAAGGTGTTTGTAGCAAATATCTTCCATTTGTTCCTCCAAAACTATCCTTTACTTTTCTCCACCCTGGAGCTGTCCGGGGAGTTGGCCCATAGGGACTGCATCAACAGACTTCCTTGCCCTAAAATTGGGAAACAGACGTCCTTGCCCTAAAATTCTAATTGGGTTCAGCCAATGGAAGGCACAATTGAAGAGAGTTTTGAAATTCCTCTTGCTCTTTGGCCCACAGGTCACAACAGATTGGCTACATCCCTCTACTGAAGGCCACAGCTCCTGCCACATAGCATGCTCTCTTTCTGGGTTCAGGTAACAGTTTTGTCCCTTCAGCCCTAGGAGTGATAAGAGGTAGTGCACTATCTGTTATTGCTTTTCCTAAACTCTGCCCACAGCTTTGTAAATAGCTCCTGTGTTAGGCTTCTCTCAAATTATACATTTTAAGTGTGCCATCTGTTTCCTGCCAGGTCCCTCACTGATACAGTGTGTTTGGTTAATGGGTCTTATTTCAGACTAGTTGGAGCATGAAGTGTGTGTGCTGAAACAGTAAAACATCATGTAGGAACAGTAGGCTGAAAGCAGGTGGTGGAGGGACTTGTCTTCCAAGCCAGGGAGTCCAGCAGGCTATGGGAATCTCAGAAGGTTTTAGACCAGGAGTGACATGCTTTAAGGAAACGAATTTGGTAGCTGCATGCAGAATGCTTTAGAAATTGGAGCTGAGGAGACAAGTTAGGAGACAATTACTATTACAGAAAGATGACATTTTGTAACTCTCAGATTGGCAAAGATCCAAAAATTTGATAGCACAGTATGTCAATAAGGGTGTGAAGAAATAGCACTCTCAGTCATTGCTAGTGAGTGTGTAAATTGATAAACCTCCTCAGAAGGCAATTTGATAATATCTATCAACATAATAAATGTTCATAACCTATTGATCCAGCAATTCCACTTCTAGGTACCTAGCCTACCCCTAAGAACCCACTGCACATACGCGAAATAATTTATGTATAAGGATATTCATTGTAGCATTTTTCTACTGGCTAAAGATTGGAAACAACCTAAATGTTCATCAGTTAGACTGGTTAAATAAGTATGGCACATTCCACATAACAGAACACTAGGCAGCAGCTAAAGAGAATGAGATGACTACATACTTATATGGGAAGATCTCCAGTATAATGTTAAGGACAAAGGCAAGGTGCCCAAGCGTATACATAGTGTGCTTCTACTGGGGTGGGAGGATAGAAGGATATATCGCACATAAGTTTGTAAATGCATAGACCAGAAGAATACAAAGGAAACAGGTAAAGGGTGGCTGCTCTCCAAAGAAAACTGAATCGCTGGGATCAAAGGAAGGAGGGAGATTTTATTTTAATCTTTTTGCACCGGTACATGAATTATCTGTTTTGAAAATCTATTGCGCTATGATCTCAGAAGCAAACATCTACCTTATCAGTTCTAAAAATTAGTTTATGTATAGCTTTCTCGGGGAAATAAACACAACTAAAAGGTATTCAACTAAAAAATATTTTTCAAAATACAATAAAGTACTTAAATGCCTGCACAGAATGCTGAGCTTGGTTACCAGGTGAGTAAATAGCCTTGAATTTTTTGCTTGGTCTTGTCAGTTCTTAAAGTTCAGAGTGTACAGTATCTGAAAATTTGGAAAGCAGGCCTTTGAATAGTAACTACTTCCTTCTGTGACTGCTGCTGATCTGAGTTCAGCCAGGGAATTCAAACCCTGGATTGGTGGTTAAAATAGAAGCCTTACTTAAGGTCCCTTCTAACCAGGAGAGGTTATATTGATAATAATAGGGCACTACCCTATTGGAGCTCTCAGGGTTTCTCTCTCATGATTGTTGTTTCATTCATCTGATCTTCAACTAGGCCATAACCTCCATCAAGGAAGAGCACACGCTTACCTTGTTTACCACTGTGCTCTTAGCACCCAACATGGAAAAGTTGCATAGTTGATGCTCAAATATTTATTTAGTTGAATTGAACATGGCTTTTGTGTCATATTGTCCCTGCCCTTCTTGAAACTTAAAGCTGGTAAATAATTGACCATCTAATTGTAATGGCTAACTCATTTTCTTATATATATGAAAAGAAAATTGTCAAATAGTGCGATTAAGTTTTTGAGTTGGTGGTGAAACTTTTGAATTAAATGTAATTTAGCTGTCCAATTTCTGTGGTACTACAGTAATTGCCACGATGTTTATAAAACGTACTACCATGTAACATTACCCATAGAAAGTTGAACCTTTACATCTCGCTGTTTTTGTTTATTTCTGCCTGATTAACACAATTAAAACTAAATTTTTTTTGTTAAATAATGACTCTTGCATTGCAATCAGAAGTTCAGCATTAAAACTTATAATTGACCATTTCTTCTATTCTTATGCAGTTGAGACTGGAGTAACAATTTATTTTTTTTAATTTTGCATTATATTGTACATACTGGGTTTTTAATTTTTTTGGCTGCATTGGGTCTTCATTGCTGTGCACGGGTTTTCTCTAGTTGCGGTGAGCGGGGGCTACTCTTCGTTGCGGTGCGTGGGCTTCTCACTGCGGTGGCTTCTCTTGTTGTGGAGCGCCGGCTCTAGGTGTGCGGGCTTCAGTAGTTGTGGTATGCGGGCTCAGTAGTTGTGGCTTGCAGGCTCTAGAGTGCAGGCCCAGTAGTTGTGGCACACGGGCTTAGTTGCTCCGCGGCATGTGGGATCTTCCCAGACCAGGGCTCGAACCCGTGTCCCCTGCATTGGCAGTCAGATTCTTAACCACTGCACCACCAGGGAAGCCCT
>RJWK010022686.1:0-29687 GCA_004363435.1 Platanista minor | reverse complement strand
AAGTGAGAGAGTGGCATGGACATATATACACTACCAAACGTAAGACAGATAGCTAGTGGGAAGCAGCCGCATAGCATAGGGAGATCAGCTTGGTGCTCTGTGACCACCTGGATGGGTGGGATAGGGAGGGTGGGAGGGAGGGAGACACAAGAGGGAGGAGATATGGGAACATATGTATATGTATAACTGATTTACTTTGTTATAAAGCAGAAACTAACACACCATTGTAAAGTAATTATACTCCAATAAAGATGAAAAAAATAATATTAGCAAACAGAATCCAACAGCACATTAAAAGGATCATACACCATGATCAAGTGGGGTTTATCACAGGAATGCAAGGATTCTTCAATATACCCAAATCAATCAATGTGATACACCATATTAACAAATTGAAGAAAACAAACCATATGATCATCTCAATAGATGCAGAAAAAGCTTTTGACAAAATTCAACACCCATTTATGATAAAAACTCTCCAGAAAGTAGGCATAGAGGGAACTTAGCTCAACATAATAAAGGCCATATATGACAAACCCACAGGCAACATCGTTCTCAATGGTGAAACACTGAAACCATTTCCTCTAAGATCAGGAACGAGACAAGGTTGTGCACTCTCACCACTATTATTCAACATAGTTTTGGAAGTTTTAGCCACAGCAATCAGAGAAGAAAAAGAAATAAAAGGAATCCAAATCAGAAAAGAAGAAGTAAAGCTGTCACTGTTTGCAGATGACATGATACTATACATAGAGATTCCTAAAGATGCTACCAGAAAACTACTAGAGCTAATCAATGAATTTGGTAAAGTAGCAGGATACAAAATGAATGCACAGAAATCTCTTGCATTCCTATACACTAATGATGAAAAATCTGAAAGAGAAATTAAGGAAACACTCCCATTTACCCCTGAAACAAAAAGAATAAGATACATAGGAATAAAGCTACCGAAGGAGACAAAAACCTGTATGCAGAAAACTATAAGACACTGATGAAAGAAATTAATGATGATTCAAACAGATGGAGAGATATACCATGTTCTTGGATTGGAAGGATCAACATCCTGAAAATGACTATACTACCCAAAGCAATCTACAGATTCAATGCAATCCCTATCAAACTACCAATGGCATTTTTCACAGAACTGGAACAAAAAAATCTCACAATTTGTATGGAAACATAAAAGACCTCGAATAGCCAAAGCAATCTTGAGAAAGAAAAATGGAGCTGGAGGAATCAGGTTCTTGGACTTCAGACTATACTACAAAGCTACAGTAATCAAGACAGTATGATACTGGCACAAAACCAGAAATATAGATCAATGGAACAGGATAGAAAGCCCAGAGATAAACCCATGCACGTATGGTCACCTTATTTTTGATAAAGGAGGCAGCAATGTACAATGGAGAAAGGACAGCCTCTTCAATAAGTGGTGCTGGGAAAACTGGACAGCTACATGTAAAAGAATGAAATTAGAACACTCTCTAACACCATACACAAAAATAAACTCAAAATGGATTAAAGACCTAAATGCAAGGCCAGACACTATCAAACTCTTAGAGGAAAACATAGGCAGAACACTCTGTGACATCAATCACAGCAAGATCCTTTTTGATCCACCTCCTAGAGAAATGGAAATAAAAACAAAAATAAACACATGGGACCTAATGAAACTTAAAAGCTTTTGCACAGCAAAGGAAAGCAGAAACAAGATGAAAGGACAACCCTTGGAATGGGAGAAAATATTTGCAAATGAAGCAACTGACAGAGGACTAATCTCCAAAATTTACAAGCAGCTCATGCAGTTCAAAATCTACAAACAAACCAATCCAAAAATGGGCAGAAGACCTAAACAGACATTTCTCCAAAGCAGATATACAGATTGCCAACAAACACATGAAAGGATGCTCAACATCACTAATCATTGGAGAAATGCAAATGAAAACTACAATGAGATATCACCTCACACCAGTCAGAATGGGCATCATCAAAAAATCTAGAAACTATAAATGCTGGAGAGGGTGTGGAGAAAAGGGAACACTCTTGTGCTGTTGGTGGGAAGGTAAATTGATACAGCCACTATGGAGAGCAGTATGGATGTTTATCACAAAGCTACAAATAGAGCTACCATATGACCCAGCAATCCCACTACTGGGCATATACCCTGAGAAAACCATAATTCAAAAAGAGTCATGTACCACAATGTTCACTGCAGCTCTATTTACAATAGGCAGGAGATGGAAACAACCTAAGTGCCCATCGACAGATGAGTGGATAAAGAAGATGTGGCACATATATACAATGGAATATTACTCAGCCATAAAAAGAAACGAAATTGAGTTCTTTGTGGTGAGGTGGATGGACGTACAGTCTGTCATACAGAGTGAAGTAAGTCAGAAAGAGAAAGACAAATACTGTATGCTAACACATATATATGGAATCTAAAAAAAAAAAAATGGTTCTGAAGAACCTAGGGGCAGGACAGGAATAAAGACACAGACGTAGAGAATGGACTTGAGGACACGGGGAGGGGGAAGGGTAAGCTGAGACGAAGTGAGAGAGTGGCATGGACATAGATACGCTACCAAACGTAAAATAGCTAGCTAGTGGGAAGCAGCCGCATAGCACAGGGAGATCAGCTCGGTGCTTTGTGACCACCTGGATGGGTGGGATAGGGAGGGTGGGAGGGAGACGCAAGAGGCAGGAGATATGGGGATATATGTATATGTATAGCTGATTCACTTTGTTATAGAGCCAAAACTAACAGAAAAAATATTTGGAAACATTATATATGTATTTGAAATTAAAAAAAAAATAGTTCGCATCTGCTAATCCCAAACTCCCAATCCTTCCCTCTGAATATGATTTTCTTTGGTTCTTTTTCATTGACTTTTTCAGTTAACCCACCAGCTCCCAAGACAACCGCATCAACTCAAATCGCTTTCCCTACTGTCTTATGTTCAGTTCTGGTGGCAAATTTCACAGGAAGCACTTGTGAGCTAGAAGACAGTCCAGGGAGCGGAACGAGGATGGAGAGGCTCTATGACTCACAAGCTCCTGGTGGTATCCTCCAAGTCCATTGTGCGGGCAGGCTGAAGGACGTGCAGACAGAGAGAAGATGACGGTCCCTCTCTCTCCCTCTTCACCTATTCGTCTATGTAGCTTCCCCTTTTCCTTTCAAAGAATCGCCCTTTCTGCTCACACTCTAGATTGTAAACTCATAGAGCATAAGCCAAATATATGTTATAAATGCCCTATGGATGGACTTGCATCCCATTCACAACTGCCTTTCATTTTAGGCCATAGGTTTCCAACTGAGAAAAATGCAATGATTTGCATTTGACTCCACATGTTCCCTAGCCCATCCTCCTCTGTGCTTTTGGAACAAGATCAACGCAATAGGCAGAGGATCTTTCCAATTGATGATCCCGGGTGACCGATACAAGAAAACAGTATTTACCTACACTATGCCAAGTACGACATTCACAACTTTTAAACACATTATCTCTTTCCATTCTCATCGACTTCGAGAGGTTGTTACCCATGTCTCCATTTACACAATTGAAAAATGGAAAAGCAAAGAGGGGGTGGTTTCCTTTTCATAAGTTCAGCAAGAAATAAGAGAGCAGGATGCCCACCCAGGCCAGACTCGAGAATCCACATTCTCTTTCCAACATACCGCACTGTCTGCAGAGCTGTAAAGAGCCAGGTTAGGTTGTCTTGTGAAAGTGTGTGTGTGTGTGTGTGTGTGTGTGTGTGTGTGTGTGTGTGTGTGTGTGTGGTCTGGGATGGGGGGGAGAGGAAAGCCAGGAAGATGTGGCTTAATTAGACTGGCACATCTGCACACAGAGCTTGAGGATATTAACGGGCAGAGGAGTAAAGGGGCAGGAAAGGGACAAGTCAGTCCCATCCGTGAGAAAAGAGAAAAAGCTGGTCCGAGATACTTTGTGGCCAGAGCCCTGGAGGCTCCGGGAGGAGAGTGGCTGCGAGAAAAGCAGGATCAAGCACAAGCCAAGAGGGACCTGCCCAGGGCTTGAACAGGAAAGGACTTCCCCAGAGGCCATAAGGGTGGGGTGGAGAGGAAGGGGATGGTCTCGAGGATAGAGGTGAGGGAGCTGAACAGCCCCCCACCCCCCACACAGCCAGAGGCACATGCAGAGGAGCAGCTGTCTGTGGGTCGGAGCAGGAGTCAGACAGGGCTCTTCCAATTGCTGGGCCAGGGGCAAGCCCACCCCAGACCTGGGCTGTGCTGGTAACAGCTGCATGTGCTGGTAACAGCTGCATACACGTGGCTCCTCTAAGGCAGGGATTGATTCTCACAGTGTGCTAAATAGGAAACTCGGGGGGAGAGCTGGACGTGTGTCTCTTAAAAAGCTTTCCAGATAGACACAAGCTCAATTTTGAGAAACACTGGTCTACCCTTGGGCTGAACCGAAAGGCTTTCAACCCAATTCAGGAAGCATTTACTGGATGCCTTGGGAAACAAAGATGAACATCCATCGACAGATGAATGGATAAAGAAGACGTGGTGGATATGTACAATGGAATATTACTCAGCCGTAAAAAAGAATAAAGTAATGCCATTTGCAGCAACATGGATGGACCTAGAGATGATCACAGTAAGTGAGACAGACAGAGAAAGACAAATATCATATGACATCACTTACATGTAGAATCTTAAAAAAAGATACAAATAACTTTAAATACAAAACAGAAATAGACCCACAGACATAGACAACAAATTTATGGTTATCAAAGGGGAAAGGTGGAGAGGGATAAATTAGTAGTTTGGGATTAACATATACACACTACTATATATAAAATAAGTAACCAACAAGGACCTATGTATAGCACAGGGAACTATGTGCAGTATTCTGTAGTAGCCTATAAGGGAGAAGAATATGAAAAAGAATATGTAAAGTATGTAGAATATATATATATGTGTGTATATATATATATACATACTTTATATATTCTACATACTTTACATATATATATATATATATATATATATATATATATATATATATATATAAAACTGAATCACTTTGATGTACACCGGAAACTAACACAACACTGTAAATCGACTATACTTCAATTAAAAAAAAATAACAATTAAAAAAATTGACAGGGACAAAAAATGACGACCGTGTCCTTATTTGAGTTTGTAACCATTACCTCCCTCCCACAGCCATTTTGTTTTTTAAAATATTTATTTGTTTGGCCGTGCCGGGTCTTAGTTGCGGCACGCGGGATCTTTTTAGTTGTGGCATGCTTGTGGGATCTAGTTCCCCAGCCAGGGATGGAACCCGGGCCCCCTGCACTGGGAGTGCAGAGCCTTAGCCGCTGGACCACCGGGGAATTCCCACCCACAGACTTTTTAGATAGTAGGCGTTCCCTCCAGTTACCCATCAAGGTCACATTTTAAAATTTCAATATTTCAAAGGCTGAAGAAAGACGAATCATTGGGGTGCTCTTCCTATCACCCTTTTCATCAAATATCACACGACCATAGACATCTGGGGAAAGTGGCATCTGTACCGTTCTTTCAGACACTAGCTCTTAAAACTGAGGAAGCTTCAGAACCACCTAGAGAGCCTGTTAAAACCCAGATGGCTGGGCCTACCCGCAGGGCTTCCCACTCAGTAGGTCCAGGGTGAGGCCCAAGTGTCTGCATCTCTAACAACTTCCAGGTGCTGCTGCTACTGGTCCTGGGACCACACTTTGAGAACCACTTTCTCAGGCAATTTTGGATCATTGCCATCAAACCATCTTTATTGAGGAAACCACAAAGCCTGCCTTTCACAGCCACTTTAATGTGCAGACAGCAAGGGATTTTATACACGTCCCCATGGCCCTGTGGCCGATCGCATGTGCAAAATCACGCAACGTGTTTCTGGTGCAGCCACGCATCGCTTGCTGATACAGCCCCGTGTCACAGAGCAAACCGAGTGCTGCAGCTCGTGGGTGCAGGGCAGCCAGCATGGGCTTGCCCGGACAGGGTCCTTGAGATCCTGCATCTACCACACGTGGCAGGCTGGGTGAACGGACCGCCCCATCTTACAGTTGTGGAAGTTTAGGGTCCCCAGGGGGGACATGACCTGCCCACATTGGATTCTGCATTTTCGGCAGAGCCTCACTTCCTCGGCACCCCGTTTCCAGTTAGGGGCACGGAGGCTCACTGGGACCAACGGCAGGCGGGACTCACTGGTGGAGCCTGACGGCAAAGCAGGTCATCACCTACCTCCTTACCTTCCTCACTACTTATGCCTGCAGGACCCCTGGCCCCCAACCTAAATGGCCCTGGATGCTGTGATTTTGGAATTCCTGTTTCTGATTATTACAATTTTTCTGTGGACTCTATTCTGTCCCATTTTCAGGCAGTTATTTCCCATCCCTACTCAGATGCAGGCTGCCCCCCGCACCCCTGCTCCCCACATCAGGCCTCCTCAGAACGGCCGAAGGCTCAAAGGCTAAGCAACGGTGTCCGTGGGGCGCTCCACCCCAGCTCCAGGCGGGGGACTGGCCACAGGCTGCAGTGCCAAAGGGCAAAAGGGTGTGGCGGGTCCCAGTGCCCCGCACTCTGCACCAAGAGCTGCTTCCTCATCTGTCCTCCTCTGGCACAGAGACCCCCCGCCCACCCCCCGTCTGGCAGGGCCCCTCGGAGTGACGCCAACCCTGTGTCCTTCTAGGGCCAACTTGAGAGCATTCAGAAATCAGTCCCCTATCTTCAAACATCCCAGATGCTGGGTGGACAAGAGCCTGGTCTATAAAGTCCATGTTTCAACAGTTGCAGAAATGCCTTTAAAATACACACCAGCAAACCTCAGAAAGAAGTCAGCTCTCCCCTTCCCAAATCCCAGCGGAACACAGCTTGAGGAATTCCTCTGCCCACAGCAATCTGGTGGCCTTGCAGGTCAACGTTTCTCAAGGACTGCCTTCTACACTTAATGGGCCAGGGTTCTAACCTCCTTGTGCCTCAGTTTCCTCATCTGTAAAATGGGAGCAGTCACAGCACTCAGACTTATTGTGAAGGTTAAGAGCTCAGGTGCATATACATTTCTTCTGGCATATAAATTTCTATGGCCCCCTGTCAGAGGGGGCCATAGAGTCTAGCTCCAATAACGATGATGCTCTAATTATTATGGGGGCCACAAACTATGTGTTTGCCTCACTTATGTCACTTAGCGCTTTCAAATTAATGAAAGAAGAATCTTTTCTACCCGGCACACACAATGTGTTTTTTCTACAGAGAGGGAAAAGTGGGGCCCATCCCCCAAGTGGGGGTGGCATAGGAGGGGCACCAAAGGACGAAAGGGGTCCTCACAGGGTGTATGGAGGTCCAACTGCCGTTCAGAGGAAAGCGACGTCCAGCAGCAGCCACGCTCAGAGGAGCGAGCGGGTAAAACAATCACTGTCCAGACAAGAAAAGCACCACTGCCAATCCCAACACTTACGTCCAGAACCGTCCATTGTTCCACTACTATAGCATCGTAGCCCTGCATGGTTTTGCTATCTTCTGTGGAAACTGCTTCAAACATGAATACTCCATCTGTCAAGCCGTGTAAGGAATCTGTGGAAAAAGAAAAGGTGGGGCGGGGTGGAGGGAGGTTGCTGTAAACCGTCTGTGGCAGAAGCCTTACAAGCAGCAAAAATTTTCACTGCATTCATTAATAATCCCAATCAGAACATCTTTTCAGCATGTTAATTAAAGAAGGCATACACAACCATAGAGTCTAGCCCCATCAGAATGAATGAGACTAATTTACCTCGCAGTTTTGAATAATATCCTTGATTTTATGAGCCTGAATTTCATTGTTAGCAATCACCATTTGATTTCACGCTTTTACCTTCCTTTTCCTGCTCCAACGTCAGGATGCACTGGGGAGAACTTATTCGGGGGAAATGCAGTCATTTAGAGACAGTTTTTTTTGTTTGTTTGTTTGTTTTTTTGTTTTTTTGTTTTTTTTTGCGGTACCCGGGCCTCTCACTGTTGTGGCCTCTCCCGTTGCGGAGCACAGGCTCCAGACGCGCAGGCTAAGCGGCCATGGCTCACGGGCCCAGCCGCGGCATGCGGGATCTTCCCGGACCGGGGCACGAACCCGCGTCCCCTGCATCGGCAGGCGGACTCTCAACCACTGCGCCACCAGGGAAGCCCTAGAGACAGTTTTTAGAAGAAAACTATATTGAGGTGAGAGAAATTATTTTGAAGTGGGGATAGATGCAACGCAGCAGCTCTGGGCTTGCAGACGCAGTCCAGATGCGCTGATTCCTTGACATTTGTGTGACGTGGGTGCGGTACATGGGACACTTCACGCAGCTCTTGTCAGGAGGTGAAATTTGGGGGAAGGGAGAATTTTTCAAAATGATTCACCGTTGAAAATGTTTCCCTGGGCACTGCTATAGTTAATGGTAAAGTTCCGAGTTCCGTATAATTCAACAAACCTACATCAAACATAGCATGATTCAGAACTGTCTCAGGCAATGACGATGTCAAGAAAAACCCAAGACCTTCAAGGACGCACTTTTTAAGTTAATGGCTCCTCAATACCCTAGATTCACTTAGATGAGGGACTGTGGAAACAGAGGAATGGACTCAGAAGCAGGTGGTTTGGGCCCATGCTCTATCGGAAAAGGGATCTGACCCTTTGAGGGGTTTGGTTTCTTGTCTGTGAAAGGGGGTTGCAGATGGAGAATTTCTCCTGGTCAGTATTCTACAAATCGCTGCTCAGTCGCACTGTTCTGGACTGAACTCTGACCCCACCCCCCACCCCCGATTCGTATGTTGAAACTCTAACCTCCAAAGTGAGTACATTTGGAAATAGATCCTTTCCAGGGGTAATTAAGGCTCAGTGAGGTCATAAGGGTGGGCCCTAGTCCAACAGGACTGATGTCCTTACAAGAAGAGGAAGAGACACCAGAGCACCACCCACCCCAACCCCCTAACCTTGCAGAGAGGAAAGCCCACAGGAGGACACAGAGAAGGTGGCCATCTGCAAGTCAGGAAAGGAGGCCTCACCAGAAACCGAATTTGCCAACTCCCTGATCATGGACGTCCAGCCTCCTGATCTATGAGGAAATAAATGTCTGTTGTTCAAGCCAGCCAGTCTGTGGTGTTTTGTTATGGCAACAGACATAAAAATACGTTTAGCGATATAAAGGACAATTCACACAATAATGTGATCTTTTCTTCATCAGGAAGGAAAGGGAGACAAACACAGAAAGCCCCCTGAGTCACACTGGAGTTCAGGAACTGCCAGCACTTTCCAGAAGTCACAAAAAGACACACAGATGGAAACATATAGCAACCTTCACCTTCTGTCTTCCAACAGACCTCACACGCACAGTCAAAAAGCTGTCAGAATGGGAAAATTGTTTACAACAACAAAAATAAGTAATAAATAAATGGCTACGCTTAACACTCTTTATTGTACGTAAAAATTTTCCAGGACTTCCGTGGTGGCGCAGTGCTTAAGAGTCCGCCTGCCAAGGCAGGGGACATGGGTTCGAGCCCTGGTCTGGGAGGATCCCGCATGCCGCGGAGCAACTAAGCCCGTGCGCCACAACTGCTGAGCCTGTGCTCTAGAGCCCAGGAGCAACAACTACTGAGCCCGCGTGCCACAATTACTGAAGGCCACATGCCTAGCGCCTGTGCTCCACAGCAAGAGAAGCCACCGCAGTGAGAAGCCGCGCGCCACAACGAAGAGGAGCCCTCGCTGGCCTCAACTAGAGAAAGCCTGTGCACAGCAACGAAGACCCAACATAGCCATAAATAAATAAAAAACAACAAAAAAAGCTTCCAGGGTTGAAGGGAATTTTAACTGCACAACCTTCCCAGAGAACAACTTAACAATGTCTCAAAAGACTGAAACACAGAAGTCCATCCTCTTTGACTCAGAAACCCTACCTCTTTCAGTCTATTCTGAGCACCCATTATGTGCCAGGTACTCTTGTGATCACTGGTGACAAATGAAGACCCCGCCCCCTATGGAGCTTCCCCTGTCCTGCAGGGGGAGAAAACATAATGTCCCAGGGGATAAATGTTATGAGAATATAAAGTGGGCTGGGGCAGGGCGGGGTATTGCATGGAGGTAGAGGCAATGGCACGGCTGTTTCTGAAAGAAGTGCTCAGGGTAGGTCCCCCCACTTTGAGTCGAGATATGAGTTAACTGCAAAGCCAGGAATATGGATCTGCGAGGTTTGAGAGTGCAAGGCAGAGGACACAGCTTGAATAGAAATGCAGAGTGAATGAGGGGCCACCAAGGACCAGACAAGCAGCAGAATGAGAAGAAATTCAAGACTAAGACAATGGTGGGGAGATAAGCCAACCAGGGGCTTATCCAGGTGACTCGCTTGGCCAGTGGGATCTTAGCGGGTGTGACACAAGCAGGGGCTTGCAAAGCACTGGTGTGGTTGAACTTGATCTCACATCTGGGCCACCACTTTGAGAGCACATGCCCCAGCTAGCCTGTTGGAACAGAGCTGCCCCAGCGGAGCTTAGCCTAGATCAGCTGATCCACAGACCTGAGACTGGGCCCAGCTGCCTCAAAGAAGCTGCTCCAGGCAACCTACAAATATGAGAGAATAAATTATTACTGTTTTAAGCCAATGAGCTCTGGAGTGGTTTGTTACACAGCATCATCCTGGCAATATCTGACTGTTACAATGCCCAACTGAAACTTAAAAAAATCTGAGACCAGTGTACTTCACTTAGCCTGGGGAATATTCCTGATTATTCCAGAATGATAGAGGGGCCTGACCAACTCAACAAACCACAGCTCTGAGGGGAATTCCTGGAGCACAGAAGCCTCATCCTGATATTCTTCCTACCGGACAAGACAATACTCCATTTCAAATAAGATCCCTGTGAGTTAATCAATACTATGCTCCATTTTTGTATTTGTTTCCTATACCGAGAGTCTGTTACCAATCAGCCTTAGCAAAAGTGCTAAGCTTGCCTCTCTCATCCGCTCTGCTAAGAAGATCCCCCCAAGTGTTTGTTCAATGTCCTCCTAAAAGACATTTTACTAAGGGGACCAAGGAAGGACAGAACTGCTCTTTGGCTGGACCACATTTAAATATCTTGGGCGCCAGGACAGGCACGGACCATAGTCCAGCTCACTTATCAAGTTCTGGGTAACACAGGTCCAGCTGGAGCCCCTGCCACAGCAGGGATGCCCTACGGAACCCCTTTGAATAAAGCTTTCCCGAGTCCTGACCTGGTGATGCTTGGAACCAGAAGATACTCACTGATCCTTCAGTAGCATATGATCACAGCACACATTTCTTCAAGGCTTCTACAAAAATATGTTATACCCAATTTCCAAAGTCTCTACCTACAGATCTCCTTACTGGTAAGCCTCCAAGCCCTTGAAATGCGCCTACCACATGCTCTAAGTATTTGAGTGCTCAGCACGATATAGATAGAGTTGAGGTCCACCTGGGGAAGGAGACAGTGCAGCCCATCCAACTTTCTTTCCTACCCCCTGCCTGGCATCCCCTCCGTTGCTCCAAGTCACAAGCCTGGGAGGAGGGCTGTGTGGTCCAGGCTTGGGGGCGTGAGGCAGGAACAAACCAGGTCCCTTATTTACCATCCTCCTCTTTCAGTCCTGCCTGCAGCGTCTCAGCCCGCTGCTCTGTTCTTCTGAATCCAGAGTGCTGACTCACCCACTTAACTACACAGCAAGTTCAGAATGGCTGTCAAAATTTGGTCATCTGTAACAGCAAAAAAAGTCAATGAACCACAGACAGCAGACAGCTGGGCTTTTAAAGAGCCCCTTGTTTTGACGGCCTCATCCACCACCCGTCTCTTCAGCACCTTCCTGGCTCAGCCTCGCTGTAGTGCGCTCCGAGCTGGTATAAATAGGTCTCTCTCAGAGTGCAGCTCCCCATGCAAAAAGGTTAACTCATCCTCCATCTATGGAAAACATTCCATTATCACTGCATTTTTTTATGAAAGTAAAGATGCTTCCCTACTGTGCACAGAAAGCTATTTGCGCTGGCATTGTATAAATGTTTGATGCCGGTCTTTTGGCAAAAGGCCACCTTAACTTTCCAAGCTTATGCTTTACAAGAAGGATGTGAGAAAAGGAGATTTGCCCTATTATCCCAAGAGGTAAATTCTATAAGAAAACTGCTCTGCCCCTGCAGCCTCTGGGACAAGAAGACTCCATCTAGCAACCCACCCTTCAGGCTCACCCTAGGTGCTGGTCCTCTCCCAAGTCCAGCGTGAAATGCACACGCCATAACAAGGGGTCGATGCATGTGGTCCTACTAGAAAATGTTACTGTTCTCCTTCTAACAAGCTAGGATGGTTTCATTGCCCACACTGGGGTCACTGGCATAACAGATGTCCTTGGCCCCCTGAAACCCCTATTCCCCACCAGCCTGGCACCCACGGCACCACCTTGGTGCCAGGAGTGGCCTGTACCAACTGCATAGCCATAATCGCCCGTGTTATAGGGACACGCAGCCGCACTCAACCAATCGGACAATGGTGTGTGCAGCTCCCCCATCACCCCACAGCTAATCTGCTGACATTATCAAGAGTGGAGCAGGCCTGCTGCTTCTCTTGCTTCTTCAGCCCTCACTTCTGCTCTCTGCCTGCCTGCCTTCCTGCAGTCCCTGTTGGAAGCGGTGAATAAGTTACAGTTAGGGGCAGCCTGCAACTTCAGTGTCATTTATCAGAACAGATGACCAGATGGGGAGGAAACGCCCTGATTCTGTGCTTGCCAGCTACGAGGCCCTCTGCCAGGCACACGCATGGCTTCTCATTGAGTCCCTCCCCCCGCCACAAGTTCCGCAAGGTTATCATTCCCTCTAAGTGGTGAGGAGATGGAAGGAAGCTATAGGCGTGAAACCATTTGTCCACATTCAAGCTCATACAAGGGCCTATCTCGATCTGAAATGAAGTTTGTGTGACTCCAAAGCCTATGCTCTTTCAACAGGTGACAGATATTTTATTTTGCTACCACGAGGATGTGCCAGGGGCTGTGCTCCAGCTGGGGGATGAGCAGCCTAGGCGCCCAGCCTCATGGAGCAGGCGTGCTCTGACCACTAGGCTGCTCTCCCTGCCTTCGTGTTTTGTGTGCATCTCAGTGGGGTTGCAGTGAGATGGCCTTACGGCTTCTGTTTGGGGCCAAATCCATGCGGAGGCCATGCCTTCCTGCATGGGGCAAAGAAAGAACAAAAATATGTGCGTAAATGGATAAGCTGTATCTATCAACACAAAGGACAGCATACAGCAGTGAGAAAAAATGATCTGCAGTGACGTGTAAAAATGTGGATGAATCTCACAAAGAGAAGCCAAACGGAAAGAAGCCAAACACAAGGGCAGACTCCACCCACGTAAAGTTCACGCCCCACCTGTGACACTTCCAGTCAGGACTGTGGTTGCTCTGGGGGAGAGGCATTGTGAGGCCGTGAGTGGAACTCTGATGGGGCTGGGATGCTCTGTTTCTTGATCTGGTGCTGGTTACACGGGTGTGCTCGCCTTGTGAAAACCCACTGAGCTGGACCCTTAGGATCTGTCTTGGTTTCTGTACGTGTGCTATGCTGCAGGAAAAAATTTACTTAAAAGATGTGCCACGGATAGAAGAGAAAATGCATTTCATGGTGTAAGTGAAATTTACCCCTTATGTTATTCAGCGGCTCCTCTGAAATAGAAGCTACGCCTGCAACCACTAGGCCAACATGCCTGGAGCCTGTGGTCAGACAAGGGAGTGGCCGTGAATTTCCTGCAACCTCATCCTCCCTCGCTCCCCCAGTCTGCAGGGGCCCAGTGATGCGCACCCCAACACCAGCTCCCCCCAGCACTACGCATTACTGAGCAGCATCCGGAAAACTTTATTGTTTAGTCGCCTCCTGTATGCAGCACACGGTGGACAGACACTGGGACACTAAGAAGCATAGGAAGAAAACACGTCTGCCTAAAATATGTGTCCCTACTTGTATTTTATTTAAAATACGTACATGTTTTTTACCTATGTATTTTGCAAATACAAGGTAATCTGGTTTATGCCAGGCATCAAAACTGTGGTCGCAATACCAAATGTTATTTGGATTGACGCGAAGCTGGGGCATCAGAGAGTCTTAGGGAAAACCTAACCTTTAAAGAGGCAGGAAAGGAGGGACTTCTAGGTACAATGTGTCTCCTGATGTGACACAGCTCGTCAAACACAACAGCATCTGGAATGTGTCCTTGACCTTAATTTATCGAGGCCTTAGAACTAAATTCCAGTTTATAGGAAACAGAGGCTGGAGAAATAAGATAACATTATGAGGCACTGGCCGGACAAATCCAGAATGCAGGGCATTCTAAGAGGCTATAGGTTTATTTCAAGCAGTCAGGGTCACAAAGAACGACTCTTCCAGGTAAAGGAGCAGGCAGGACGTGGTCACCGTATGCAGTGCCTGTTGCTGGACTGGATTCTGGTTTGCGCTACTTGCTGCAAAGGACGTTTCGGAAACAGTGGAAGACCTGTGAACGTGGGCTGAATAGAGGTGCTGCTGCCAGAGGCGGAAGGACTGCCCGGCTAGGAGAGGGGGAGGGTGGGGCGAGGGGAGGGTGAGGGCTGGGACAGGGCCAAGCGCAGAGCAAGGTGGAGAAAGGAGTGGGGGGGGGGGGCAAAGGGTAGACCAAGAAGGATGCAGAGCAAGGACGGGGCCAGGGGGACAAGGCGGGGGGAGAGCAGGGCAAGGACGGCTGGTGGTGGCCACTGATGGCAGCAGGGACTCTGCAGGCCTGGAAGCCCTTGGTGGGAATACAAGCTTCAGAAGGTGGGCAGCCAGCTCTGCCTCGCCCTTACCCCAGACTCCTGGTACCCACCCGAGTCCTCAGCAGCCGCCAGCTCAGCAGAGGGTCTCCCTGCCCGGCCTTTCCCACCCTTGGGAAGCGTAGATTCTGGCCTTCGTCTCACTGGCTGCAGTGTTTCCGTGCGTCCATCCATCCTGCTGTCTGAGCATCCCCTGGACTCATCCACGCTGCTGGCTGTCACCAGGTCCTGCTATGTCCCTAAGGGTGACTTTCAGCTCTCCCCTCCCCAGGGGCCCAGCTGGGGGCCTCAACCTCTTTTCAAACCTCAAACCTCTTTTCTCTCCTCGAGTCCCTTTTCCCCACCCGTACCCTTCTTTCTTCCAACCACTTTCTTGCCACTTAGCAGCTGGGCACTGTGGCAATGACTTCAGTGCTCTGTGTCTCGGTCTCCACAGACGTAACGACAGTACCCACCCCACTCAGCCATGGGGATCAGATGAGTTGCTGTGTGAGCTGCTTGGCCAAGGACCAGCACACAGGAGCCGCTAGGGGCGTGTTACCATCATTCCGCTGCCCTTTCACCTATGCCTGAAGTTTACCAGACCTCAAGGCCACAGCCTCCCCGGCCCAGGACACCTGGGCATTCTCAGGAGGGACGCCCAGGAGGCCACGAGCAGAAGCCCAACTCGAGCGTGGTACAAGCCTTTCCATGTCCTGGGAGGTAAAGACTCGAAAAGCTTAAAGATGTGCTCCTAGCTCTGCCAGGTTTATTTGAAAGGACACTAATTATCCTACTAGAAATAGGTTCTTTTTATAATGATGATTAGCTCACTTTTTTTTTTTTTTTTTTTAATTCTGGTTAAAGAACATATGCATGTTTCCTCCCTGGCCAACGGAAAGCCTGGGCTTTCCTAGAGCAGAAACGCGCTAACCCCGTAAGCCCTTCTCCCAGGTCACACGCTCCCTCCTATCAGAAACATCAGGGTGAAATCGTGTTTGAATTTTGAGTGGGTTCAGATGCATTTTGTTCTGAGAATTTTGCAGCCGTCACCAGGACAGGGATGTGCAGCCACAGTGGAGCCCGACGTGTGGGCAGCCCGGCTGTGGAGACGTCACAGGCTCAGCGCAGGCTGCTCGGCTGCACTTGCCAGGGAAAATTTCATGTTCTATCTTCAAGGCAGGAAGGCTGGATTTCATACAGCTAAAGCCAAGGGAGGATATAACAGCATTTCCAACACTCTAGTCAAATCTGAAGCAAGACTGTATACATTATCTGTGTTTTTGGACTCTAGGTTGGAGAACAGGGTTGGGGGAGGAGTGGAGGTGGTAACGGAGCCTCGGTTGCCAAAGGCAGAAAGGCTAGACACACAACGAATGACAGCGTGAACTTTCAAGTTCAATGTGTCCTCTCTTGGGGCTCAGCTCGCCTCTGACACGCACCGGCAAGAGAGAAAACTTCCCTTTTGAAACCCCAGTTCTACCAAGGTGGGGACATGACCCGTGGCTGCCTCGGTGGCTGCCATGTCCAGCGCCTCCCTACCTATCTTTAAGATGTTAGTGCAACTAACATCAGTTTCCCAGGGAGATATGCACGGTCACAGGGAGCCCCTCTGGGCCCAAGAGGAGATAAAAGGAGCTGTTGTTGCCACACCCGAAGACGGACAACGGGGTGTCCCTGCAGGAAGCAGGGGGCAGAGGGTTCCTCCCTGGCCCCCCCTAATGCTAATGACGAGGGCTGTAAACATCTGGCCCTAGCACACACCCTGGTGTTGGATGGTGCATCTTCAATAGGCCGGGGCAACCCCTGGCTTCCAAGAACTCTGCAGGCACCCAGGGAAGGCCTCCTGGAGCAGAGGGAGTTTACTGACCTTGCCACCAGGAAATGGAACTGACTCTTCCTTAGTTGTATTAATGAAAATATACTCTAGAACTGCACTGTCCAATACACTAGCTATGAGCTGCACGTGGCTATTGATATTTAAATGAATGAAAATTAAATAAAATAAAAATTAAGTTCCTCAGTCATACTTACCACATCTCCAGTGGTCAGTGGCCACCGATGGCTGGTGGCTACCATACTGGACAGCACACATACAGAACAGCCCCGTCGACACAGCGAGTTCTACTAGATCACCCGTCACCTTTCTTACGTCCTTCACCCATCCACAAATAGTCGTGGCCCACGATACCGTACAATGCCTGCTGCTACTATATGACCATATTAACACTAGATATTGCTACTAGGATAGGGACAAGGGACTTGCACTGTACAATGTTCTAAGGTTTTAGATGATTGCATGTATGTACATTCAGAATTAAGACTGATGTGTCTTCCAAGGATGCTTGCTAGCATCTCAAGGGTCACAAGTAATATAGCATCCAAACTCTGCTCCTGACGCTGCTAATTTTTAGAGAGAAAACGGCTCAACGACCAAGACACACAGGGCTGTCAGTGCCCCCTGCCACGTTTTGTTGGGATCACCGGATTTGGTGTTATTTTACGTTTCACTTACTTCGGGATCCTGCTGACTGGCAGCCCTCAGCATCCACACATGCTGGCAGGTTGGCCCTACTCCCCAAATTGTCTCCCGGTTTCAATGCCCCTAACGACTCAACTTGCCTTCGTGTTAACTTGAAAACCCTTTCTTTGCCTGTGACACGTCTCCCCACTTTGGGCAAACTTTCTCTCCGCCTTAGAAAAGCTGACACCGATAGTGCTACCCATGCAGCAACCCCCCAGAGAGAACCCGTTACTGGCAGGGCCACTGGGTGCCGAGAGACCCAGGAGCAGTGTGTATCCCCATGGAGCTTACAGAAACCAATTCACTTCTCTGCAGTTAATTCCAAGGTGCTGTTATTGTTGCTTCAAACTGTAATGGTGTCTACAAACAATTTGTACTTTTGGAGTGGCATGATCCTAGGGGTTAATTAACAAACCCTAGGAAAATCTTTTTAAAAGGTTTTAAAAACAACCTAGATGGAGGCCACCATCAATGAAACAGAATTGCTGCCCCTTCTCTGTCACGTTAGAATAGACCTGGCTGACTCCTGCAGGGGTTGGGAGAACATGGGTGGTGAGCTTTATGGAAGATTCCTCTAGGTGTGTTAATCGGAAATCAAACGCAGCATGCTGATCCGCCGCAGAGCTTTCTGAATAGGGCAGGCTCTGAAGACAGGCTGAGATGACAAGAGTAAGCAGCAGAGTTCAGAAGGGCCCCCCGAGGGCTGGGCTGTGCCTTCCCTACCGTTGACCAAGCCGAGAGAGAAGACCGAGTTCACCAGGACGGCGCCCTTTCGGAAGTGGTCGCTCATGTGTTCCAGCCAATTGGCATCCAAACTGCTCACCGTCTGGCCATTCCTGGAGATCCGGAGGGGAATGGTGACGGGATAGTATTGCCGGCACTTCTGATGGCTCTTCGGTTTGTTGAAAAGGGCGAAAATCTCCATTTCTGTTGGGATTTGTAAAGAGAGTAGGGAAAGAAGAGGTCAGATGGTGACATACTGCCTCACGGGGCCTGAAGGGATCTCTCAGGAGCCTGCAGAAACGATATCAAAGGCCAAAGTTCTGTTAGGTTGCGCTGTTACCTAATAATAAAACCTGATTCCAGGGACTTCCCTGGTGGTCCAGTGGTTAAGACTCCGTGCTTCCACTGCAGGGGGCGTGGGTTTGACCCCTGGCCGGGGAACTAAGACCCCACGTGCCACGTGGTGTGGCCAAAAAGAATTTCTTTTAATTTAAAACAAAAACAAAAACAAAAAACCCAATTCTAAGCAGTAAGTTAGGGTGCCTTAAAAGTGACATGGACCTCAAAGGTTGAGTCCTAAGGTGACTGCCAACAAAAAACTGGCACTTGCCATCTGCCTCTACAAGGATGAGGTCACTTAGCCACTCCAGCCACCGACCTCAACACACCCTGAAAGGCGTTCAGGGTGGAGATCAGGAAGGAGGATCTCTGTGCTCTGAGAAAAACTGGCAGATCAAGCCCTTAGATAGTCAGATATTTTCAGGAGAAGACATTATGAGCCCAGTTCTTGCATCTCCTCGTATCTAGAAAAGCACTAAAATCATTAACAGTGACATCTGCTCTCGTGACTAGCAGCCAGCCTCTGCCAACGTCTGTGCTCCACTGCACGTCCCCCCTCCACTAAAATCATGTCTAACACTGACCTTTTCCCCACCTCTCTGGAGCAGTCTCTCAGAACTATCTGAAACGCTGTCTCCCAGGCTAGAGTCCTCATTTTGCCCCAAATAAAACTAACTAGCAACTCTCATGTTGTGCATTTTTTAGTCGACAGGACTTAGGTTTTGAATCTGGCATATGATGAATAGCTGTTAGCTGGGAGTCATTTGTACGGTTAGGTGTTTGAGAGGACATAGTAGACATTTCTAGAAATTCATACAAAGGTGTGTTTTAGAAGAAGCAGCAGACATATTTTGGGGCGAGAGCTGGTCTTAAAAAAAAAAAGTAAATGCACAGAGGCACATAAAGACAAAAATACTGCTGTAATTCCTGGAACCTTGTACACCCCTGAACTGACTATTTATAAACTGCGGTGGTGTTTCCTGGGGCCAGACCCGTAATACTTAATCAAGTACATCAAAAATACATCACTGACATGTAAAAATAAATACGTTCCAGTAAATGCAGGTTCCTGCCTGGAGTGGTAGGTCGCTCAAACAGCCAAGCAGGCCCTGAGAGTGAGGAGGCTCTGCTGCCCGTGCCTTCATTTATAGCTCAGTTCTTTAAAAATCAATACTCACTACACCCGGCAGCTGACCCTCGCCTCCTGCGACACACGCTACCGGCCATGAGTGAGCAGTGTCAGCCTCTGGAAGCAAATACCTGGAATTTCAATCGAAGTCTGGAGGTCTATTTCTGCGTTACTCATTTAGTCAAGCAATCAGAGTTCACCCAGCTTAAAAAGCTTTGCTTACACGGGCTAGTCAGGCATAGGCTTTGGTTTCCAAAAATATCTATTTGGATAATAAGAAAATCCCCACCCTTCTTCCAAAGAAATACTTTAAAGGTCATAAACAATGGTTGACATTAGCAAAAAGGACAAAGGACACCCACGCTCCTTGCAGGAGACACCTCGCCTAGACTCACATTCTGGGACACTGCATCCCATATTTCAGCATTTCACAATTTTTCCAGTATCCGAGTACATTACTTTTTAAAATGGACTCACTCTGCTTTATCTAAATAAGTGCACTTAAACAGGAAACTTTGCTTCGCGACCATAAGGGAAAACACTACCGTTTGCCATAAACAGGAGTGAATGATGAGGCACGTTCACACCATAAATGTCCATCCACGTAGCACCTCAAATTATCTCACAGGGCGACTGTATTCTGGGACAAAGGAAGGCTTTCCACAGCCCCAACTGAGCAAACACCAGCAGAGACCTCCGGGGAGCAATGCTGGGCCACAGACTTTGTCGTCAGCAACGGTGAAGCCGACAGGGAGGTCATTTCAAGCTATCCATGGGGCAGAGCCAATTAGGAAGGAGGGGTCCCCATCTGGACCTTCAAACGGCCACCTGGACCTTCAACAACCACCGCTGGCCTGTTCATCATCCCCAGCCCAAATTACCTTTCTGGGTCCGCTCACCTGACTCAGGAAGCCATCTACAATCCAGCCAGTAAGTGCTTTCGCAGAAGAAATTAGGTCTTGGTATAGCAATAGCTAGCAATCCCTAGACTATTTCGTGACTTTCAGATACACACTTTAGGAGTCATGCAGACAGCACAGAAGGTTTCTAAAGGAGGGAAGTCAAGCCATGGATTAGAGCTGGGGGGTGGGACAGGAAGCGACTGGGCGTTTTCCAGTCCAAGGTGCCAGTGGTTCAAATAAGACCTGCAGCTACTAAAGGCAAGAGAGTAAGTCATGCTTTATCAAGTCCTTGACTTCATTTCAATTTCTTCAAAAGCAGACCCTGTAAGCTTTCAGGTGCAAGTCGTTCATTTGGGACGTAATCCCAGGAAACAGAGCGAGAGAGCAGGGACGAGAAACAGAGAAGAGCTGAAAGCCAAGGAAGGCTGCACTGATGAGCGGGTTACTGTCACGGCACCTGGGGACCTGACACACCATATACGCACACCCCATATTGCTCTATGAGGAGCAGGGAAGCCAGGCATTTGTCCTCAGGGATGGAGGCCACTCCTGAGGCATTAATCCCCTGGGACATCTGCCCATTCCAGAGAACACCTGCAGGCAGAGGCTAGGAAAGCTGTCCTCAGGTGACCCCAAGGTGGGTCAGAGCACCGGTCCCCATGGTCTGCCACGGTCAAGCACAAATGCATACGAATTATCAACAAGAAGAAAAAGAAATCACAGCCTCTGCACGGGAGGATGAGTGGGGAACTCAGAAGTGGCCCAAGTCCAAAACTACATGACAACACTTGATCACACAGAAGGATCCCCAATCACATGGCAAGACAAAACCACAACTTTCCCACACGCATATGATGAAACAGAGCAAGGGAAGGCAGAAGGAGAAGCAACATGCTTGGGGGCAGGGCAGGGGGAGACAGAGTGGGGACACAAAGGTGGATGTTGGGGTGCCGACAGCGCCCCCTGCTTTCCGTCTGGATCCTCCCCAGGGAGGAGGACCAAAGCCAGAGCCAGAAATAAATTTTTCAGGAAGGAAAAGGAAAGGCTGTTGGAATCGAGAGCCTCCAAAGCAGGAGCAGCAATGAAATACTGGAAGAAACCTGCTTCCAGATGCCCAAGCCTTCAGTACACTCCTCCGTCCCGCTGCCTCCTTGGCCACAACCCTCTTTCTACTCACATGGAAACCAGCCAAGAAAAACTGTCCCCAAACGATGCCCTTTGATGTTTTAATATTCTGACTCTCCAATACGTATCCTCACCAGGGATTCCAAAACGAAGACCAAGTTTGTTTACATTCTCTCAGCCGCTCTGTGACTCTGCCATGACCCCAGCTGGAAGATTTTTCCACACATGGGACAGAAAGTCCCAAAGGAGGGGGAAGGCATTGTTTCTAAGAATGTTCTGAGAATGGCCGCAGGACTGGCCTGGCAGGGCACCCAAGGAGTTTCGAGACTGTTCTGCCTTGCACTTCTATTTCTGTCTCCTTGTCTTGCTGTGTTCCCCTGACATGGGGGCGGGGGGCTTGCCTTGTGTCATTTAGACCCTTTGTGTCCAGAAAAGGTGGTAGTCCAGAAAACATGGCAGGTGCCACACCTGTGTCTGCTGGATTGACCTGAGCCAGACAAGGGCAAGGAGCTAGGTGGGGAGGGGGAGGAGGGGACGTGGGTCTGGAGCCGGGGCCAGCTGGGCGCTGCCGGCCTGCCAGCCCGGTGCGCTCAGGCCTTGCCAAGCTCCTCGGGAACAAGGAGGAAGAAGGCAGACGCCCGGCTCTGAGGCAGGTGCCAGGCAGTAGGGACTTAGGCATGGGACGGAAGCCTGCAGTCTGTCTGCAGCTGCGGCCGCAGAGGTGGTAACTTGCAGGTAGCAGGTGGGTCCTGGCATCCCAGGGGACCTCCAGGCTACAGGAAAGAAAGGGTTCAGAGTCTGGCTGAAAGCATGGGGCTCCCAGGGCCAGACTGGGAGAAGGAGGCTGGCAAGTTGGCTGGGTTGGAAGGGACAAGTGGGCGTCAGGCTTGGCCTGGGAGCTGGGCTGGGCGGGACCTCGGGCCTGCTTGAGGTCACGGCAGGGGAGCTAAGGTGAAAGGTGTCATTGCGAAGGCGAGGCTGTGGCTGTCTCTGGAGGAAGAGAGGGCAGAAGGGCCTCAGGCCCGGCCAGATCCCTGCATCTGGGAGGAGGCTGCTTCAGGCACCTCTGGGCCTGGGGGAGGCCTGCTTGCCAGGCAAAGTGTGGGACCCGCTGTCTGCACAGCAATCCACGGGGCCCACTTGTAAGGATGTCAGCGGCCCACAGGACGCGAATGTATTAATGAGCGCTATCACCCCTGCCATCATCTCACATGACTCCAGCCTCCACGGGGGAACGGCGTCCCTTCTATGCCCAGAAGCCTTAAGTGGATCCCCCAGAATCACAAGCTGGTAAGTGGCAAAGCCAAGACTCTTCCAAACCCCCAATGCTGGGCTGTGTCCCAAATCTAACAAGAGGCTAATTTCATCAGCGCACGGAAAGCGGGAGCTGACAATGACGATGTGCGTGTGTATGTGTGTGTGTGTTGGGGGGGGGGCGCCGGGGAGGTGTTCAATAGCTATTTGTTAATGGACTGAGTAAAAGGCCAGGAAGATGGTGGCAGATTGGGGGTGGGGGACAGAACCACAGGGTAGAACTATTCTGGGGGCTCCGGGAGGGGAGGACAAGGCCCAGGGAGGATGGGCAGGCTCAGGGGGCATCCCCCGCAGAAGAAGCTGCCTGTCAAGGAGCCCTGCTGAATAGAATCCCCCTCCAAAGAAGGACACTGACTGCAATCCCTGGCTCGGGTTCCTGGCTGCATCTGTAGGCGGTTTAAGTGAGCAGATGCAGGTAGGAAGGGTAACTCTTGGAAGATTTTGCATTATTATTTCGGTGCCAGTGAGAACCAGTTGACTTTGCGCGAAACTGCGTGGCCTCATTGTTTCTCCTGCTCCAGTTTCAGCGACAGAGACAAGATGGGCATGCTGGAGGCCAGGAGAGAAGTGCCAGGGGTCCGTCCTGCGACATCTCCCTAACCTTGCCGTGCACTGGCCTGTCTGCGGTGAATGAAGGAAGCTGCCCCCCCAGCGCAGAAATGCATGGAGAACGTGGCTTGGGAACGCGGTTCTGTTCTTCCCAGGTGCTCTGTGTTTCACCAGGAGGTCGGGGCAAGCTAGATGTGAGAAGGGAAGCAGCTTGCAGCAAGGCTCAGGTGATGTCTGCACGGCCTGATGTCAAACCTACAGGAAATTCCCTAGGACGAGCAGGAAGAAACCCAGGTGGGCATATGGGGAGCAGAACCCCTGGACCAGAGCGGTCCCTGTAGCCCGTGGGGTGGGGGAGAGGCGGCCTGCCCTGTTTCCAGATGAGAGCTCCCTGGCAGCCCTCCTGAGCAGCCTCCCCCCGCCAGCTCCCCCAGGCTCCTATAGAGGAAAGAAATTAAAGGAGGAAAGTGGGGGGGAAGGAGGGAGGCTCCCTCTGGATTTTTTTAATTGTCTTGCTGTGATTGCCTATTTAAGCCCACCTGGCAGAGAGAGGCGTAAAAACACTTCACCCTCCTTAGGGGGCCCTGAGAGAAAGGGAGGTGAAAGCTGAGTGAGCAGCCGGGAGGTGGCATGGGGGAAGGGGTGGGTGATGGTGCCTGGACTTCCCAGGGAAGGAAAGGAAAGACTCCCCCCAGAAAACGATTAGGAGAGAAGCTGGGGTCAGGTGAGGGCCGGCCTTCTGGGAGCCTGAAACTATGCTTGCTCAACTAATGCTCAGACTAGGAGATAACATTTAACTCTATGAGGGCACGCAGGCGACTGTCCTTATCTGTGATACGGGCGTAATAATAGCATCTTCTGTCACAAAGCTGTTGTGAAGCATAGTCAAGACACACAGGAAGAGCTCAGAAGAGTTCACTCAGAGGGTTGTCACCAGGATGACTGTCCAACCCCTGCAAGGCCACGCCTGTGCACTCGTAACCCCTGTGTGTTCACTGACTGATGAAAAAGATTCATTTATTCCACCAAAAGAGAAATAAAGGGTTAACAGTGAGACCTGTGGCCTCCTGCGCAGAGAGATCAGTGCCAGGCTCATGAGCAGACAACAGACACACACAGCTGCCTACCGAGCAAGACTGGGGGGGGGGGGTGGGTGCCACTATAAGCCCCTCACAGCTTGAGTTCTCATGCACTGTTGAGCTGACCACTTCCAGACACACCCTAACCTGCTATTCCTCAGCAGGAACTGATTTTCTCATAGAGAACAGGGACTTGAGGAAATGAGATGCAGGCCAAGACACTTGGGGTATCACGGCGGGGCGGGTGGTCTCTGTGTGCCCAGCAATGGGGGGGAGTGTCTGAGTGAGGGAGGGAAGAGTCACAGGACAGCAGGAGGGACCTGGGGTGGAGGGTCCCAGGACAAGTCTCCCCAGTTAACTCAACCCCAGGAGGCAGGAAGTCTGGAAGGAATCTGGGAGAAAAGTAGATTCTGGAACAAGGAATATCTGAAAACTCCTGAAGGGACCCTCAGTATCAAAAGCCCCCTTTCTCCAAGGCAGGGTTCTGTGCAGAGGTGGGGGCAATGGTCAGGACGACGGAGCCTGTACCCCAGTCATAAGAACCGCCACTTAGGAGTGCTTTAAATGCATCTCTCCTTTCACCTTTCTACAAGAAACTTTTTTTTTTAATCCCTATTTTACAGGGTAAGGAGCGGAGGCACAGGAGTGTATCTTGCTCAAGAGGTCTGGTTCTTAACCCCTGTGCTCCCTGCCCTCTCTCCTGGGGCCTGTGATGCCCTGATCCCTCACCCTCCCAGGGCCTGAGATGGTACGACAGAGAGGCTCCAAGGAGGCCAGTCTTCTCGGGATTCAGCCCAACAGCCATGCAGAAAGGGGGGATTCTGAAATAAGACTGGGATGATCCTTGGGAGGCACCCACGGGATCCAAGCGTGCTCTCAGCTACTCTGTGGGAGCAGAAGTCCCACAAATGAGCCTCTAATTCAGCACTTTTTTTTTTTTTTGCCTTACACGGGCCTCTCACTGTTGTGGCCTCTCCCGTCGCGGAGCACAGGCTCCGGACGCGCAGGCTCAGCGGCCATGGCTCACGGGCCCAGCCGCTCCGCGGCATGTGGGATCTTCCCGGACAGTGGCACGAACCCGCGTCCCCTGCATCGGCAGGCGGACTCTCAACCACTGCGCCACCAGGGAAGCCCTTCAGCACATAATTTATGAAGGATCAAGGCTTTCATGAAACGGTCCTAATCTCTCCCAGAACTGAAGCTGCTGCCAACTCCCCCTCCAAGGTCAACTTTGCAAACAAGCCCCAGAATTAACCAGCCCACAATTTTCTTTTCAGGAACTACTGACATAACAAGAAAAAGTATTTCACCGTCTTTTCTTCTCTGGCCGCACCGTGTGGCCTGCGGGATCTCAGTTCCCTGACCAGGGATCGAACCCGCACCCCCTGGAGCGGAAGCGCAAAGTCTTAACCACTGGACCGCCAGGGAAGCCCCTCACCCTCTTTTGTATTCTCAAAGTATAAATGGTTCCTCGTCGTTTCTAAGAGGCTAACTTCAAGAATTAGTACATAAATAGTAACATTAACCAGAGAGATGATCCAGGAAGGCCTAAAGAGAAAGGCTTCGTAAGACCTGTGGCCGCCTCCTGTCAGTCTTGTCTCTTGTCACCTCCCAAAGGCTAGAAGAGGCCACGCAGCTCATACGAGGGCCTAGCTCTCAGGAAATGGCTCGAGGCTAGATTTCCTGGAGAAGGAAGACGAAAGGGAATCGCGGGTAAATGAAGAGAAACTTAGCTCCCTGTAGACTGAGAGCCTCAGTAAACCTTGTCCGTCTGTCTGAGTATCACACGGGAAAGCCCAGGCAGAGAGCCGGCCCGGGCTCACACAGCAGATCTATTTCCAGCCTGGGCAACAGATGGACTCTCTGAACCTCAGTTTACTCAGCTGTAAAATGGGCAATGATGCAAGAGCTCACCCACATCATAAGAAAAATGAAGAGATAGTCATAGGAAAGCTTGCTGGCCCAGTGCCCGGTCCACAGGAAGTATTAATAAACGTTGGCTGTTATCATCCTTGTTGTGTTGCTATTTGAAATCCCCAACCTAAAGGGCGTGCTCCGACGGCCGTTACAATGTGATTCAGTGGAGTCCCTTACTCTTTGGCAGCGTTCTTTCCACGGTGCTCATCTGTCAATTATACAACTCCCTGAAATCTGGCTGTTTACAGCTGGGTGAGCTGAATCACCAGCTTCCTGCACAATTTGTCCTCAGCTGGCTTTCTTGATTTCCTTCTTTAGGCAGATATTCAAAACAAGGGGTCCAAAAGTGGAGGCTGCTTTCTGCACTGGTGCCCAGCAAAGTTCACACTTCCTGTGTTCACACGGGGTGATTCAGGGGCAGTGCAAGAATGTGCGGGAGAGACGACCTCCCGTTCTAGAATCTACCTCACACGTGACAATTTGGAGCAACTACGAGTCAACGTCATGTGGTTCTGCCCCCCTGCCCCGCCCCGCCCCGTCGCTCCACACCCCTGGAAGTCACAGCTTCAGGCAGGAAACAGTCAGGAGGCCCAGAAAACTGCTTGACAGTTTCTCCTGTTTGATGGACTGCTCCCTCTACACTCTAGTTCCATTCGTCTTCCTAAAATGCCAAGGGGATCACTGACAAGCTAGCAGCCTCTCTCTCAGCGGGTCAGAGTCCCAGCACTGAACATACTTACTTCCTGAGAGTGGCTCTCCATGCTCTTCCAGTGGGTTCCCATCCGGTCCATCCAGAGTCTTGCTTACCCCGCATGGAGGGGATTCTGTGCCAACCCCGGCTCCCGAGGGCGAGCCGGGCTGCTGGGCGGTGGGCGCCTCCCCTCTCGGGCCCTGGCCGGGCTCTGGGCTTCTGTCCATCCCCACCGGGGCGTCGGCAGCCCCCAGGTTCTCCGGAGCCACACACCTGCCAGGCTCCTCTGTCGCATCCCAGGCATCCGCTGGGGGGCTGCCACCTGCCGAGTGCCCAGGGCAGTGGTACTGAGGTATGACCCCGACGAATTTCAGGCCCCGACTCGCAGCCTCCTGGATCTGTGAGGCAAACAGAACGAAGGGAACCAAATGAATGGGATGTTCTAGCAAAGGGGGAACGAAATACCTCAGGGGGGCCTTGGAGGATGCTTCTGTTTGAACGTGAAGTCTCTCGAGCTGGCAAAGCCTCCGTGTCCTCAAGGCAGCGCCAACACCCCAACCCTGGCCTAACTGGGGACAGAGGGTGTGGGCTTATTTTTTTTTTTTAAACTATGGAAGAATAATGCATTTGGCACTGAAGGGCTGTGACGGCCTCTCTTTGAAACACTGTGTTAGTCCCAATTAGCAATTGTTTTCTAAGAAGCTGGAAGAAGGTTCTAAAAGGATGAGCTGAAACAAAGAGTGGCTGAAAGAGGAAGTTCATTTTGGTGAGAGTTTATTTTCTTGTTATTTTTTGTTTTCTGATGAATCACCTACTTCCTGCTCATCAGGCTACTATATAACTCAATACGTCTATATAACCATATACTAACTACCAGATGACATTTTATGACCCAAAGAGCTTCCTCTCTGAAACAATTGTTTTGGCAGAGAAAGGCAGAGGTGGGGAGAATTACCACGGCGCAAAAGCTGACGCACGCAGCTCCGCAAGAGGGGACATCTGAGGACATCAGTCCACACCCAGCCCACGGGCATCACTTTGGGCCGACCCATGACTCTCCATCCACCATCCAGTCCAGGTAACAGGTGGCACCTTCTCACCTCCTGAGCCTCAAGATGGGGGGATGGATGGCCACACTGAGCTCTGTGCTCCGTGAACGCTCCCCTCCCTAAAAAATACCCCAGGGAATTGAATGTAATAGTCATAAGTGAAAAACAAACTGAAAGTAATAGCCGAATAAAATCAAGCAAGAGCTGGCCAAAACTAGAAGATGGGCTTTAGGGGACTTTCTGGGCAAGAATGTTCAAGTCACTTTACAAATAAGTCAGGAGGTGGAGACCTCAGAGTTCTGTGAGTCTTAGTCACCAACCCCCCAGTGGATGACCTCAGAAAATCTTGAGGCTTCTGCAGTGATCATCTCCTGTCATTTGAGAATTAGTAAGAAATACCAGCATGGAGCTACTCTCTAAAGGAGAAGCAAGCCTTGGCAGCCCTCCCCGGATGACCCACCCTAACTTAAAGCAGGAGGTCATTTTAGTTCAACACTGGCCATTTTAGAAAATAGCCTGGAGCAGCTACACGAATGTACAGCCCAGTCTTCCTAAAAGGTCTAGCCTGTGCTAGATGTAGTAATATCAACAGTATTAATTGCCATCTATCACGGACCTACTATGTGTCAAGCCCTACACTATGCGTTTTATATAAATTGTTTTGCTTAACCCTTGAGTGACCCTGCATGGTATCATGATCCTCATTTCAGATGAGGACACTAAGGCCCAGAGACATTAAAGTTATAAAGCAAGCTGTGGGTAGCCAGGTTCAAAGCCAGGTCTGGCTTGGGCCCAAGTTCATTCTCTTAAGTACAAGGTCAAGTGGATACATGTCAAAGCATCAAGTTCTTGGATATGTATGTGCCCACACTAATGCCCGTGCAACGTTGGCTCAATTCATGCTTCAAAACTTTAAAAAAACCCTAAAGTCATCCTTTCCATCCTGAAAATTTATTTTTTACCCATTAATCTGTGATATCTATCTACTCCTAGAAATTGTTTTGGAAAGCTTCTAAAACAACACACAGGTCACAAAAGTTTTAAAAGAAAAGCCTGAGGAGATAATTATACCAAAGAGCCTTAGGCTGAGGGAAGGTAATGTGTACAAAGCATAGCTCTGAGCTTCCTGGCAGCACAAGCAAAAAGAGAAATGCAATGGATTTCACAGTCCCAAACGAAATAAGGAAAGACTCCTGGTCAAGAAGAGAGAAGCATAACGTGCTAGTAATTTGTCTGACATATAGGAGGTGATCAATAAGTATCTGTTGAATGAATGAATGAATACATTACATAATGAGTGGATATGTGTCTCCTCTCCCAGAATGAGCTCCTAGAAGGTAGGGATGGAGACCACTTGATTTTTCAGCCCTAGACTCCAACAAACATTTATTAAGTCCCTGTACTGGCTCAAACCAACATCACACTTAGGTTCTGGGGGATACAAAATAGGAGTCCTGACTCTCAAAAGATTCAGCCAATTATTGTAAACAGACTTATAAAATATTATACTAACGTGACACAATAATGCTTATATTATAATGTTATATAAAAAGAACAAGATTCTAAACTTTTTAGACACAGTATTATGACAGC